>CALNHX010004806.1:0-119451 GCA_940337035.1 Agriotes lineatus | reverse complement strand
GATGACTGGCGAGCCGTTAGGCAAGCCTGTCATATCCTTGAGCCAGTAAAAATGGTTACCTGGTGTGTTTTTTTGAATATTTTATTTGTTTCTCACTTGTAAATAACTAGAAATTTACCATTTATTCAAAATGTCAAACTGACAAGCAACTAAATTCATCAATATGACACATACTAAGGAAGACAACTCTGGCTTTGCACGCTATCATTTATCTATGAGCACGCTTGTAAAATATAACTCGCTAGCCAGTAAATTTTTTACTGGCTAGCCAGTTAAGAAACATTTTCAAGGTGAATACAGTGACTTGATAAATTGATGTTTACAACTGTGGCAATAGAATGTTTAGAAATTGAGATCAATAGTCGGGCAGAAAGTGATATTAAAGAATGGTTAGATTATAAGACATTCAAAATAGATTTTATTAGTAAAAGTTTTGGTCACCTTACATTCAGGAAAAAGGTAGAGCTGAGATTTATATAGCAAGGGTATGTAGTGGAAAGTTTGGCGGTTTTACCAAACATGTATGGTATTGGATAGGACGCGTCCCATATTTGGAACCAAATATACCGGATGGCATTTTGGTAGAAGTTTTAAGTAAACATTTTCCGTTAGATATACAAATCCCATTAATAGCTTCACGAGTTAAAAGTGGTAAGGGGATGTTAAAAGTTTTAAAAGGTTTACAAAAAGATTTACTAATTGATACAGGTAGTTGTGTAAGTGTTATATCTGAAGTAGTACTTGAGAGAATATTAACAAATAAGAATAAAAGCCAGTTTTAATGGTAGTAGATGGGTTATTCGAAACATCAAATAGTATTTTTGGTTATTAATCAATTGAATACCACATCAATTTTAGGGGTAGATTGGATGTATAAAGTGCAAACGGTTAGATTTTAATACAATAAGATTTGTATCTCACAACAAATTATACAGGGTGTTCGGTAAAGGATGGGGCACCGATTAGTCAGAGTTAAAAAAAGTTTTGAATGATAGGTAAAGTGCCCCTTACAGTTAAGTATAGTTTATAAAATTTTTCCTATTAGTGGAGTACATAATAGTAAGTACGTATACCAAAATTCAAATCGGTATCTCTACATTTGTGGAAATTAACAAAAAAAAATAAAAAATTGAACTTCAATGTCCTATAACTTCTTACTGAAGAGACTTTGTACTAAGGTATATTAGGTTTAATCGACTTATTATAACCTAAGGAATCTATGACTCTATAAGGTTTATTTTAGAAACAATATTAACAAAAACAATCTACTATCAAATGAAATAAAATTGTTAGCACCAATTAATATGGATATACAAAATTTGAAAAGATTTCATATAAACGCATTAAAATTGGAAAATGATAATGAGGGAATGAAAGCATCAGAAGTGGAATCATTATAGTTAGAAAAAGAATTGTTTAATGCATTAAAAGATTTGAAAAGTAATGCAAACTTAAAGGAAGAATTGTCTGAGGAAGATTACATCAGTGATGAATGTGATAAGTGTGAGATGGTAGCACCGATACAACATTTAATAAACAACAATCAGTAAATCAATTACAGAATATTTTTAATAATAATTAATTATCGAAAGATTTTTAGAAAAAGTATAATACATAGTAAATTTTCTGATAAGCCATGCAATAGTTATGTTTGTAAATTGTAAACTATTTTTGTTCAAAAATCATATCCGAGACCATATGCAAAAAGATCAGCAGTTGAAATACGTAGAAATGGGAAGAATGTTAAATTCTGGTATAATAGAACATTCAGAGTCACCTTCTTCTAATCCAATAGTTGATGTAACAAAAAATAATGGAACAGTTCGTATTTTTTTAGATGCTAGAAGGTTGAATACTATACTAGTAGAAGATCGGGAATCTCCACCATCAATAGATGAACTATTACAAAAATTTAATGGTGTGAAGTTTTTGTCTTCTTTAGATTTAACCTGTGGTTATTGGCAAATAAAATTACATGAAATTCCAAGGAATTATACAGTATTTTTAGTAAATGGTAGGAGTTATCATTTTAAGGTATTGCCATTTGGATTAAATGTATTAATAACTGCGTTTAGTAAGTGTCTTGATCATGTGTTGGGTTCAAAAGCATTAACTCTTGCAACGGTGTACGCCGATGATATACTTTTGGCCTCTAGAACATTAGAAGAACACAGAAATCAATTCGCATTGGTATTAGAAAAACTCGAGATGGCTAACATTACTGTTAATGGTAACAAAAGAGATTTATTAATCGATCAAATTAAGTTTTTAGGACATGTAATTAGTCCTCAACGAAAAGAGGTAGATCCTAAGAAAATACAAACTATACAAGATTTTAAACTATCTAAAAGCAAAAACAATTTTCAGGAGTGTATAATTTTTATAGAAAATTTGTAAACTACGCAACATCAATAGATAAATTAACGTATTTGTTGAAGAAAAATAATAAATGGACATGGGTAAATGAGGAGCAAAAAGCATTTCAACATATAAAAGAAAGATTTATAAATGTTGTAACATCATCACATTCAGATTTTACTAAAACATTTTATATCGCAACCGATGCTTCAAGTTGTGCATTAGGAGCACATTTACCTATCTATCTAATTTATATAAATAAAAATCAATTGCCGCATGTATGGTACATCATACTAACTTAAGAACGGCTTGACCGATTTGGCTCATTTTTGTTGTTGTGTTCGTAATTGTCAGGCCCAGGTTTGTATGAAAGAAAATTTTGGGAAAATCCACCGGAGAAGTTGGAAAAGATGATTTTGTAGGGTATTTCTCGCTGTTAAGAAGCTGACGAACAACGTGATTGAAGCAACGATAATCATAGGCAAGTTCAAAGGCGAGGATGTTCTGTACATCTACACCTTTTACTAAATAATACTAAATACGAATGCTTAATCTATAGGCCAGGCGCTAGAGGTTTTTGTCAGGAAATAATTAGAGGAAAGCTGCAAATGGCTTTAATCGCTTTATTTAAGATCTGCAATCAACATATTAAGGTTATCCTGCACTTAGCTCCAAAAACTAGGATATAACTCGAAATTTTACAATGATTCTATGGCTTTGGTTTAGGGTATGAAGCAATGGTCGATATTTTAAATTGACTATTATGGTAATACCTAGCCGGCTATGTCATCAATTTTTTAAATTGTTGCATTGATTATTTATTATTAAATAATTAGTGATAAAATGGACAATAAGATATTATAGAAAATAATTGCGCTATTTTAATTCGGCTTAAACCATCATTTACGGCATTTTATTATCTAGCCGGCTTCAGAAACGTATTTTTTTCAAAATTTCTTGTTTTTGAAATATTTTGATTAAAATAAAATAACGGTAGGCAACACACATTACTTCTGAAATTTTGCCGTTCCGTTTGCCTGCTGCTAATGACGTGATTAGCTTTAAACCGCTTTCCTTACAACTAGCAATCTTCTTATCGTAAAATACTTTACTGTTATTACCCTTTCGATAGCCATGCGTTTTTAAGATTTATAATGAGCTTTATATTATTGTCAGGTTTTCTTGACGAAGTTACTAACTTTTATTAAAAGTTGATAAAAAATGACGTTTATCTGTAAGCGTATTTATTTCTGCTTTCCATATTTGTGGATATATTTATTACGCATGTTTAGAAGATATTAAAATTGTGCACGAAAAATAATAATAAATAAAAAACTCGTATGTATCTTAGTTAGTTTTTATTTTCATATTAACATTAAAAACAATTAGTACATGGTTTTTTCATATATTATTTCAAAATAAAACATATTTATTTTTAAATTCATTAAATAATAAAGCAGGAATTTATTTTTCAACTATAAATAACTAACCTGTTTACAAAATCGGTATATATTATTACGTAATATTACAATAATTTCATGATACCTATTACTACAGCCTTACAAATGAAAATCTAATTATAAAATTACTGGATATCTAATAATACATATTTAAAAATCAAAATGTAAAAATAAATAACGGGGATGTTCATAATCATAGGTCCACGCATTTTGTGTCCCTAATCGGTAGATTTCTGCTAACTCGAGAGTCTACTAACTCAGGAATAAGCGCTCCAAAGTAACATTTTTCTAATTTTGGTTCCATTTTGTTTAGCCAAAAATTGTCATCCTTTTCTATCTTGTGATAGCCTAAATCCTTACTGGTATAAATAATAAAATAACAATAGGATCTGCCTGTTATTTGTAACTGACCCTGTATTTGATACATATAGTTGTGTGTGTTTTTTAATGAAACCTCTGTTACATTATGTTTGATTTCTTTAACTGTACAATAATCAATTGATGTATAAATGTATAAATCTTTCCATCAATTCTCACAACTGGAAGAAAATAAGGTGCTTTGTTTAAAGTGGAGTGTGGCCAAATAATGAATTTATAACCAAATTCATGTTCAACACATTTTGCATTTTGCACATTTGGCAGAAGAGGTGACGTCTCGTCCAAGTATACAAATTTCATGTTTGGGAAATCTTCTTTGTATCTTGATTACATTTTCAAGAATTTAATTCGTTTCGCCGCTATGTATGGGTTTTCGACAAGAATTTTTCTTTTATTTTCCGTTTTATATTTATAGCCCATGGCTTTCAACATTTTATATAACAATGATCGGGACGCTTTATACTCCAAAGTGTCCAGTGCAAATGTTAACAATTTTGTTAGAGTGAAATATTCCCCACTTCGTTTATAATCATAAATTTTGCGACCTAATTCTTCCCGAAAGAAATGGTCATCAAAAAATGGAGATTTTTACGGCCACCGTAAGTTTTGGAAGTTTGTACTTCCTGGCCGGCATTAAAAGAGTGTAATATACGGCGGACAGTACATCTAGACACCTACAATAATTAGTGTTTAAAATTTTGAAGTTAATTTTACCCAAAGAAATCACAGCAAAGATATTTGAAAGTGTCTCTTCTAGCTGTCGGCTACTTAAAGAAGGGACTAGGTTTTTCAGTTCCAGGGAACATTGGAATAGGGCGGTTTTCAATTTCTTGTCGAGTAAATTCCTTCCTTCCTTTTTTGTTTGTTTTTTTTTTGTTTTTTGATAAATAACTTGTTCATAATATTTCATTGTATTAGCGAAATGGAGTGATGTTGTGTGTCGAAGTATTCTTGGAAAGCAAGAAAGGGCGATTTTCTTGGGTGGGGGTACCGTACATTTTATTTTAGAAAACTTAACCTTCTATTCTGGAATCACTGAGCATCATTTTGACAGTCAATGCAGAAAAACTTTTTCACTTCTTTTCTGTGTGTGTTGCACAAGGTCGCGGACATTCGGAACATTTAATTCTTGACTTTCTATCTTCTCTTCGAGGACAAAACTGACATCGAGTGCTTGTGTCAACAGGTACGGCGTTTCTGTGAGGAGCTTCTACCCTTTCTCCATTTTCTGTCAGAAATAATCGAAGTGTATCCAGAATAGATTTTTGCATGCCTCGACAATTCCGCCCTCTAGTTTTCACGTTCGGAAGTGCAAGTTCTTGACATAGTATTTGAAGGAATTTTCTGCGTTTTCCTTTATTTCTACACCAGTCAGGAATTTTTTTGGTAAAATATTATAAAGGCATTTAGTGCTGCCATGTCTATGATTTCAACAAAAAAAAAATTCTTAGGAGCCACAGTCTTGTAGCTCGAACACAAGAATACTCCCGCGTCATTTTGTCCCCAGTAACCACAGCACCTTTAGTGGTATTGTAGTGCAAATTTATGATTGACTTTTTCTCCTCTGTTTCGTTGGCCGTTTCTGCATCGTTGAACTGCGTTGATAACAAAATAACTGCTTTATTTTTTCGGGAAACATGTGAAACGAGTGTCATCTTATCGGTAAAACCAAATACAGAGGAGTGTTCTTCACGCCTAGTATTTGCAAGAAATTCTTGTGGAATCTCTCGCTTATTCATTCGCAGTGTTCCGGTTATCGGCAGTTTCTTTTCAAAGAGTTCTTCTGCTAGAAAGAAGTAAAGTTTGACCATATCTAGTACTACTCTTTGTCCCTGATTTACTTCCCGTTTGTTGTTTATCATGCCCTTGTAAACTTGGATGTTCAAAATGTACGCTGTGTCGGAATCCGCACAAACCCACTATCCATGAAATGTTGCCAAACGTTCATCAACAGTGACATTTGTAATAGGTGAATAATTGCCTAGGCAATAAATGCTTGCAACTCCTCCACAGTTCTATCGATCCATTTGGATTTCCTTCACTTTTTTATCCGTATATGCCTTTCCCCACATATTTCTGTATCCACATATGTGGCTCAGCATTTTGTCAGTAATATAAAGCTGAAATGCTTCTAAACTGAAGTAATCTGTAAACTAAAATGTAATATGTATAATAGGTTTTACGTTTCAAGGCAACGTCGTGACAACATAACTCATTTATAATAGCAAATGATCTGTGCGAAACAGTGATCAAGGCAGAAGGTTTAGTTATACAAGAAAATAATAAACCGTTATATAATAATGTGCAGCGTTTTTAAAAAGTATTTACCTTGAATTTTTGAGACCAACAGATGCATTTACAAAGTTATGGGCACGTCTTCTAGTTGAAGGAATTGGATGAGATAGCCATTGAAAACCCGATTTTGACGTATAAAATGTTTCAGGCTCCGCAGGTGTTTCAATTTCGAAATTATTTTCCACATCAAATTCACCAGGAATCTCTATTTGTTCTTCTACGTTGTCTTCTGTATCACTTTCATCTTCATCGCTAATTTCATATTCGTAATCACTGTCACTATCTTCTAATATTGTACGTAGTTCATCGTCCGTCAAATATTTACGCACCACGGTGACTGTATGAAGTTACCGACTGAACTAAAGCAATTTTATGCAGCAACGATTAACCACACAACCGATTTCTGCAAGTTACGACTTGTTTTAGCCGGGCGCATTTATAATACGTAGATGGCCAAGCGGGGTAACTAGGTTACCCCATGCCCAAAATTCTTAATTACTCTTCTTTCTTCTTGAGATGCCTATCCTCTATGGATGTTGGCTATTACGTTGGCCCAGACGATTCTATTGACGGCTGATAGAAATAAGGCAGCTGAAGTCAGCCCGGTCCACTGTCTAAGGTTTTTCAACCATGATGTTCTGCGCCAGCCGGGACGCATATACGTAATCTGCAGACGCATAAGGTATAACCCATCTCATCGTTTTTTCCGAAGTCGTACGGCCAATCAAAACAGAAGTAAACTGCAGACGTGTTGAATTATAATGCGTCTGCACTTTACGCAAGCACCGTCCGTGGCCACTACGAGTATTATTTCTTATTTACTGTATCTTGAGTTGATAAATACAGACTATTATTATTAGTATTGTGTTTTTTCTTGATACGTTCGGTTTATTACAATTAAACGAAAGATATTTGGTCAGATGTAATTAGATTGCACGTTTGTAATATGACTGCTTTTCGACCAAATTTCGAGCTACCAGCGATCACTATGCAAAACAATAATGTGTACAACACGTATGAAAACGACTTTTTTTACTAATTTGCTTGATAAAACTCGGGTTTCGTCCTCTTTAATAAAGCTGCAAATTCGTGGAAAAAGTATGACTTCCATAATTAGTTGTACAACATACTATTGTATACTATCGACAACTGTCATTAAAATTCAGCAAGATCATTTTTACGGACTAAGGGCCTGTTGCAGAAAGCAATGTTAAGTCTGGTGTTAGCTAACATCGCGTTAAAGTGAACAAAATCGCATCAAATTTTGTTTACTAATGTATTAGTTACCATAAGCATTTGAGATTTGATTCGTTTTTGTTCACTTTGACGTCGCGTTAACTAACACCAGACTTAACGTTGCTTTCTGCAACCGGCCCTTAATGTAACTTTTATTAATTTGATTATAATATAGAAAGCCGTGGTAGACGTGCTTGCAAGAATGGTGGCAGTTTTTTTTATTACAACCACATTAAGTAAGCCAAAAACGGCCAGATTCTATATTCATTTGTAGTTTTTGCAATACATAATGTAAATATATATTTTTTATATTCGTAGAAAAATAACATTTACTTCTTGCGACAAAATTATTCGTTCGTAAAATTACCATGACGCTGCTCGTGGACAAATCTTCATCCCCCGAAAAAAAAACTACTTTTATTTATTGACAAAAAATATACTATTTACTTATATTAATCTTTTAATGTAGTTATTATAACACCGAAAACAGTGCTAATGGAGTCTATCAAAGCACTGTTTTTGTATTGTTATTTTCATATGAAAAACATTGAAACGGTCTACTTTGTTTCAAACAACTGACAGATTGTCATATTTATGAAATGTCAAAATTAAAAGTTTTTGATTATTTTTGTTGAAAGTATATAAAATTTATGTATTATCTTCGTTTAATAAAATTCATTGCAGCTCTACTTCTATTGGAGCACTCCTCGTTGCGCACGTCGTGCGCTAAACGCACTCGTGCTACAATAGGCCCTCTTATTAAACTAGTATAATAATTAAATGTACTTCTACGACAATGCGGAAAGTACTCACTTTCTACACTCTCATTTAAGAATCATACTGTTACTGGCTAAAACTGACAACTTTCTAACAAATGTCAAATTAAAAGATTAAATTTGTTATAGAATGCGAAACCGTCGCAGGAAAAATAGTATGTAACACACGCGTGGGATGGCCATCGGAAAATGTATGAATACATAACATGTAGTCATTCAAAAACAACTACAGTTCCCATTGAAATCACTTGCAAAATTTGTATGTGCCGCTTTATTTCTTATTGTTTTCAAACAAGCCTAAGCTGTCGATACTTACAAATGACAATTTTGTCCAGTTCGAGAACAATAAAGACAAATAAAAAGTACATGCTTATGGCAGACGATTTAATGAAGCGAAGCCGAGTTGGACTACATAATAAGTGACATAATCACACTTTTTTACTTGTTACATACAATATTTTTTCTACGGCACAACAGAAGTATAAAAATTTAGTTCGTTAAAACGTTTTCTGTCACTGTGTATTAATTAGACATTCTAAGTTATACTGACATACAAATTTACGATAAACCCTGCGATCTATGATTTTAATGCACGTTACCTTGGACTAACTTTTAACACTGATGTTTAAAATAATTCACTTAGAACACTGGTTAAATAAATAGTTACTTTTGTATGTACAACGCAGTAGTACACTGTACAATTAGTTAAAGTCATACTGTTTTTCACGAATTTGCAAAAAAGTTGCTTTCATATGTGTTGCTCACGTTATTTTTTGCATAGTGATCCCTTGTAACTCGAAATTTGGTCGACAACTACCAAATTGACAATTCACAATTTCAATAAAATAGTTAAAAAATGTTACTTTCTTTACGTTTTTTGTTTAAAAGAGTGATACTTTTTTCACGATTTCTCGTTAAAAAAAGACGAGTTACAAATAAAATGTTTGCGAAAATTTAATTAATATTAAGCAAAATTGAAATAAAACTGATAGAACTGTGAACATGAATTTATTTGATAGATTATGAATAATAATTATAAAATTTATGTCATTTTAACATTGGAACTTTTAATGCACTTACATATAGTAATTAATTAACTTTAGTATAATAGAGGGTTAAAACTGTTTAAGTTAAAATAATAAATTGGTAAATATCTTGATCCATTTTATTCACTAAATTAATTCAAACGCCACTGGACGCGTTTTAGAATGTAAAAGTAATTTGCGTCCTGTTGTGTGTGTGTTGTGTGTACGAAAATAAATCATTTCACCCATTGAAGATACATTGTAAATGTCACCTTTTTACTTCTTTTTACAAGAATTCGAAATTGAGTTTTCAACAAATCTTCACGTTTTAGAGTCCCTTGAACCCAAAAAACATGTTTTTGTTCATTGGTATGTCTGTCTGTGTGTGTGGGTGTCTGTGTGCGAACAGAATATCTCAAAAACGAACAGAGGTATGACGTTGAAACTTCATATATAAGTTTTGTGTACTATACAGATGCGACAGCAAGCTATTAAAAAAAATCGCATAACCGGAAGTATGGTGTTTACTCTTGCAATTTTTCATTTTTTTCGATTTTTTAAAAAACAGCCCTAACGATTTTTTCAGACGTTACATTTTTATTACATTTTTAATGTGTATTGATGTGAGATAGGTGATTTTCCAGTTGAACACCTCTAAAATGGGGTTCTTTTGTTTTTTTTATTAATTCCTATTTTAAATAGAACACCCGTTATATTATTCCATTTTTAATTCAGCTTAAATTTTTATAGAAAATTTGTCTCTTCAACTAAGGTTCTACTTTGTAGGGTTTCTGTAGAATTTGTAATTTTTGAAAATGTTTGACAAAAATTAAAAATCAAATTTATGGCTAATTATAAATTCACTGTAAAAGGAAGTTTTGTGCGTGTATCACACCAAATCTTTTTAATTGTTTTCGAAAAATTACATTTTGTACATTTTGTATATCTACCGGCATTTTTTTAGGTCAAACTTTCGTTGCTCGAAATATAAACATGCGAAGCTAACTTCAACTTTCTCTTTGGTAGTTAGATTTAATCAAACAGTTGTGTCGTTTACAAGTTTGTACTCCTAGTCTTCTGGGAGCATACTTTCCATATTTAAAAAAAATATAGTAATTTTAGACGGACCTTTTAATAAGATATAGCAAGTCAAAGCGAAACCACTGAGTAAACTGCAGACGTCTAATGTCCCTCTGTGTCTGCACTTTACTTAAACTTTCATTGGCTCCATATTAATCAATTACCGATTGTAGCCGAACAGTTGCCACAATACCTTATGCGTCTGCAGATTACGTATATGCAGCCGGGACCTCTTTTTCCTTTAATTTTTTCCTGCAGAGTTAGTTGAAGGAGGTGGTATTTTCCATTTCGCATTACTTGTCCGAAATATTGTATTTTCCTGGCCTTGGCCGTTAAAAGAATTTCTGGATCTTTCTGTATCCGCGCCATTATTGCGTTGTTGGAAACATGGTAGGTCCAAGACACTCTAAGTATCCGTCTATAGCACCATAGTTGAAATGCTTGGTGGCGTTTGCATGATGTCTCAGTCAGGGTCCAAGCCTCTGCTCCATACATGAGGGTGGAAAACACGTAACATCGAAGGACCCTTATACGTAGTTGGATGTTCAAATTGAGATTGCACAGTACTGTTCTCATGCGATTGAAGACGCTTCTTGCTTTTTCTATTCGAGATCTTATTTCCCGTGTGTGATCTTAGTTTTGATTGAGGTTGCATCTAAGGTAAGTAACTTTTTCTACCTGTTCGAGTGGTTCATTATTATCTATAAATTGTGTGTTTGTGATGTTGTAAATTAGATAAATATAAAATTCCAAAAAAAATATGTTTATCTAAGTATTTTCGAGGATTAGCTAAAACATGATATCGTAAAAAAAAGTATTGCTAAATAGTGCTGAAAAAAGAAATTTGGGGTAACTCAGTTACCCTCCTTGGTCACGCGAGAGTTAAAGAAAGCATAACATGTCGTAAAATGTAAATACAATAAAGATATGTCAGCGGCTACATTAAAAACCTGCTGCGTATAGCAAATTTTAAGTCAATTACTGTGCATGCATATTCTGTTATAGAACATTGGCATTTGAAGCCTATTTCCTTCCACAATCTATTTAGGGAAGAAACTGAATGTGAAAAATCTCCTCCAGATTCTTCAACCAAGCGTTTTTTATGTTTTCTATGGTTACAAATTCTTTAGCTACATATGTTTTGCATATAGTGTCCCTGATGGAGTTTTTGACTGCTTCGTCAACTTTCGTTTTTGCATTCTTCACTTTCTGGCTCATATTTCATTATTAACGCAAGAGAAGCACGGCGAACAGCGTTGGAGGGTGAAACTGTTGATTTACTATTATTAATATTGTCGTACTCTTCATAAAAAAAGCATAATATTCAAATTAATTGTTGTGACTGCTCGTTATACCGCATGTCCGATGGTTTCTTTTAATTACCAGTTTTCTGCTCAAAAATTTTAGGTTTTACTACCCTTATCTCAATAACTTACACGAAAAATATAATCCGACAGATTAGAAACGTCAAATTTTAAAACTAATTTTATGAATCTACATGCCTTTTTTTCGAATTTCTTCCATTTCATCTAATTTACTAAAGATGAACAGTGACAGACAAAAGTCACGTGACTCCGAATGGGTATAATTTTGACAATAGCACATTTCCAAATGAAATGCGATAATAGTATATTATGATACGACTTTTATAAGAAGCATTTTGTAGCACGCACGGATTTAGGGTACGACGAGCGAAGCGAGGAGTGCCCTAAAGGAGTAAGTGCTACAAAATGCCTTATAAACGAGGTATCATACAGTATTTTATCTACTTTGCCACTTTTTTAAGCAAAAAAATTAAAACTTTTTGTATTTTTATTATAGCATCGCTTTGTGTCTATTATGATACGCAAACGCGTATCGTAATAGCCTCAGTACGAACGCAAAGTAGATAATAGTATATTACAGCTCGAGATGTTAAGTGTTTCATTACTGTCGAGAGATTAGTTAGCTGATTGAGACGCGAAGCGTCGAAATCAGTTATTATCTCGAGACTAAGGAAACCTCCTGTCGAGGTTTGTATACTATTTTATTCGCAACCACTTTATTCTAAACAATAATTGGAAAAATTATTACATTATGATACGACAGGTTGCGACGCTCATGAATGGATCAACAAGATTCCCAGTATCCCTATCTACTCATCGGTCGGAAATGTACAGCTGATTGCAAATAAAAGTGGGACAAGTCTTGAGACTACTTTTTACGTTTTTAATAACGTGTGAAACTTTCTCTAACTTATATTTCCGTAGGTGAATACATAAAATATTATTAAAGATACAAGCATAAGAAAAGGAACATAATTACGAGTATTTAATTTGTTATTGTACTTCAAATTACAATATTACATATTAGCTGTCTCAGTTTTATTTGCAATCAGCTGTACTTCCCGCACTCACTTCCCGCACTTGAGCGGGAAGTGAGTGCGGGAAGTAGCGGGCTGAAATGTACGACTTCCCCCACTCAAATGAGGTCAGGAATGTTAACATTACATATATGGTTGCGAATAAATACATATACTTGTTTGCCCTGTAGGGTTAAATTATGTTCATTAATCTTTGTAAAAGTGTCGCTTAAATTGGTAATTTTAAGCAGCCAATTTCTATCAAATAATCCATCTTTCAATTCGAAATTGTGTTCTAAAAAAAGCACGCACCTCGTACCGTAGCTCAAAAATACGGGTTAGTATCTTTCCTCGAGATAACCATCTGATCTCAGTATGTAAACGAAGAGATGTATGTACACTTCCCATGTTCTCACATAATATTTTGAATAAACAATTTTTTAGTGGACGAGATTTTATGAAGTTAATGATTTTGATGGCCTCTTCAAGGCCATTCTTAAAACTGGGAGATAATTGCTTTGCAGCAAATGCCTGCCTATGGATCATGCAGTGGCTACTAGAACAGCTTTTGGCGATATTTTTAATAAGCTGTACTGCTCCATTAATGATGCCACTCATGGCCTTTGCTCCATCGGTCTGATATCAATGCAGTTGTCCAATGGTGTCTTATTCTCTTCAAAAAAAGAATTTAGGAAGCCAAATATTTCAACTCCAGTAGTACATGTTGGTAGAGATTTGCGTAAAAGAAGATTCATCAATAATGCGTTTTCGTGCTGATACCTAACGATGACAATTAATATTGCAGCAACATTGGTAGATTCATCTATTTGTAATGAAAATTTGGATGATTTGAGACGAAAACTAAGTTCATTCTTTATATTGGCTGCTAAATCTCTGATGCGCTGAGCTACCGTGTCATTCGAAAGTGGAATCTTAGCTAATTTAATAGATAGACGTATGGAGCAAATGCATAATTTCCGATAGATTGTTTGAATTTACAAGCCCCCTTGATTTCTCGCCATTACTGCTGTATCACCATAGTCCTAACCTAGAGTTCCTATATACTGATGAGGCCATAATTATACAGAGAGATTTTCTTTACTACGAACACGGCTGATGATATGTCGAATTTACAAATGCCGAGAATTTGACTTTGACAGTTCGCGTATTTTGTCAGTAGATAATATCTGCTGTCATTTCTCTCTTAAAATCGATAACTACGAAGCAACGGAACAGTGCAAATTGTAAAATGGTATTATCATTGTTCAACGGTCCAGGAAATTCAAAATTCTTTCACAACATTTGGAAATAGGCGTTCTTCATTATTATCAACGTTACATGGAGTTATTTCAAATTTTGGAAACTTTGGATGTGTTTCTCCCCAAAAGCACTAATGGCCTAATGTTTCTAACGAAGACAGGAATTTAAAAGAGGTTTGTATTACCGCCAATGACTATCCAGATTATTCATTTAAATACATTGCAGAACTAGTAGATTTATTTAGCTGCGATATTCTTCCCGAGAGCCATTTCAGAAGTATGGAATTTTGTGAACTGTGACAGAAATGCCAAAAACTTCCTCTGGAAAGTCGTTTTCACTACAACTAACGATTTGAAGAACTACGTTTAAAAATTTAAGGGGTTGTTCAGAGTACTAGCACTAATACGTCGGTTAATGTGCGGAGAAGTTTCTATGATCGCTTAGGATATTGTTTAGCGCAAGAAGGCAGGCTCTTTTAACACGAGCTAGTTTAAACTTCTTGAATTTTGTTTGAAATAAAAATAGTTTTAATTTTGTTTACATCCTTTTCACTATGAGTTAGTTTGTTCGGAAGATATTATTTCTTTCTTCAGAATGCGTTTTACTTTGTGAACTACCTTCTTTTACTTTACTGTTAATCTCTAAAAATCCTGTTATCAACTCTGAATTTATCACTTGAATTAATCACAGAATAACACAGTAACTCATACATTCTATCTGTGATATAATAATCAATTAACAAAAATTACACTAGGCGTGAATGCCTCGTCTGCGTTGAACAATTACTTAAGGCAGTTCACGTGCGATAGTCTAAACCAAAACTTATTCTGACCGTGGGTGTTTAAATCTATGAAAAATTGTATCCGCGTCTTGAAAACTTTTGGTTTGGATTGTAACTGTTGCCAACGTACCGAATCTGCGCCCTCTGCTATTTTACGTATATCAGAGGTATTAACGACTACTTGAACGATCGTGGCAACGCTGTATTTTTCATCTACTTGGCCACACTGGCGTAGTCTCTGCTTAAGGGGTTTTACGAAAGTAAGGTGTAAGGTTAGGTGAGAAACGGTTGTTACGGCAAAACGAAACGCGTACGACATAAGAGAAGATTTGCGAAGAAAAATGTGTCGGGCGACGTATTGTTGAGCTGACGCAAATCGGCAAAAACCTGACTTGCTGCAAATGTGCACAAAAGTAGGTGGTCAAATGTTTTCAAATTTCGCCGAGTTAACTATCAAAAATGTTTCTTGCCCCCAGAAACAAATTATCAAAGTGGTAAGAAATATATGCTTACCGTGATCGAAATTGTTACTTATTTTCCGAGTTACATAGGGAATACCGTGTATAAGGGAATTTTTTGCATTAATTATTTTCTCCGGTTCTAAGTGGTCAATCTCTCCGGAATTTTAACCGTGTATTTAAAAACTGTTTAACGATACATAGGAAAAAAATCAACCGTGTCGTAAGAAAATCGATACCTCGCGATCACTACCTTAAACAATCAACGTAGACGACCCGTGGATTAACATTAGAGTACCTTAGATCGACTGTCCATCGGTCTTGGCGTCTTTTTAGGCAATCGTAAATTCGCCTTGATTTACTCGTGTTCGCAGTTCATGAATTTTCACTGTATATTACAGCAATGAGATAACATGAACAACAAAATAGAATGCTTGAGTAAGAAAGAGATGACCATACGAAAAAATTATTTTAGTAGGCATGCTTGGTTGACATCTGTCATAATTAAAATAAGCGCCAGGCCTACTCGAATATTTGCTACTATGTTTATCTCTTTCTTACTCAAGCAATACGTGTTATGTTCTTGTTCATGCTATCTTATTGCTGTTGTATACAGTGAATTTATTATAACGCGCAATGTGGCATTCCCGTTTCCATAACGACTTGATTGTTACTATTGGTTTCTACGGGTACGCCACGCCATGTGTAAATGCGTTTATTTTAAAATGCAATATATGAACCGTAATTTTATTGAAAAAGAAGCATCAGAAAGATCAACAGGGCATGTAATAACCCACATACTTGCTGTAAACTGACGTCTTTATACTATTTGATCAACGGAATTCCTTCCTCCGTACAATATATTATGTTTTTACATACTCAGTAACGTTCCCATATTGCATTTTAAAATAAACACATTTACACATATTGCGCGTTATAATAAACTTCCTGTATAATTGTGGCCCCATCGGTATTAATCTATATTATATACGATGTTATCCTAACCATACAAATATGGATTTTGGAAATCATATTTATCAAATTAATAAGAAAGCGACTATCATAACTCAAAAAATATATTATTCGTAATTGCTGAGAGCATGTAAAACACAGCAAATGAGAATTAGTTGAATTACCAACATCTTCAATTATCAGCAGCGAGGTACCTGATACTCCGAATACTTAGATCTTGTTCATGATCACCTTTATATCTCAATTTTATCGAAATTTTTGCGATTTTTCGTTGCCGTTTCCCTCAAAGTGTTATTTAAATAATCATATAAATTTTAATCACCATTCTCGTCTTAATCCAAATCATTATTAACTCTATCTTAATAAATACCCGTCGCCTTCCTTAAATACATCCAATAACTATATAAGATAAATAACAATTCCCATCTCAGAAATATTTTTAGCAAATATTTTTATAAATATTTTACGCAGCAGAAAGAACTACACAATTTGTTGTCGTCGAATCTCCGGTCACTTATTCGAGCGACATGCATATGCAGGTAACCCCAAGGCTGGCCTTTGAAATGATGCGTTGCAGGCTTATTACTTTTTCTAAATTCGTTAACTACATTAACATTGCTGTAGATGTAGATGTAAATCTCTTCGGTGCAAGAGTAGGTACATTGAACAAAAAATTACAGCAATACATAAAAAGTCAGAGCAATCTAAAAAGACTTTGTGCAGCTATTCAAATGATAATCTCTTACATTGCCCACATATTGTCATTTGGCTGCTTGGTTAAAGCATTCAAAGTTAGGTCTTGGTAATCCTTTCTTGTAGAGATTAAAATTAGTGTCATTTCTAAAAATTTGAACTGCGAGCCCCATCTCTACTTTTTTTTTAAAATATTGCAACGTTGAAAAAGACGCAAAACGTCGCTATAATTATTTTCATAAATAACGTTCAATTGAGTGTTTTACTTCTTCCTCTAATTTATGGAAAATTACCGTGAAATAGATAAACGGAGATATGAATATGTTTTTCCCAGAGGTCTGTAAGTTAACCGAAGGTAAAAAACATGAATATTTCCAATGGTGCATACAATATTTTATTTACTAGCATGTTAGTATTAATAGTATGAAATTTCAAAATTCCCTGACTACATTCAAAATAAGAATATGTTATTAACATCAAGGCTTGCTTGAATGTATGGTTGCTAAGATGTTGCTTGTAGTTGCATGGTTACCATGAGATTGAGGGAGAATTAATTTGAAAAATCCCTAGTAAAAAATCTGGTGTGATACACTCACACAACTTCGTTTTACAGTGATCTTATAATTAGTCAAAATTTGATTTTAATTTTTTAAGCATTTGTAAAAAAATTTCAAAAATTACAAATTCTACAAAAGCGGTACAAAATAGAGCGTTAGTTGAAGAGACAAATTTTCTCTAAAATTTTAAGCTGAATTTAAAAATGTAATAATATACCGGATGTTCTATTTAAAATAGTAGTATAATAAAAAATAGGAAAAAAAAACAAAAGACACCCATTTTAGAAGTATTCAACTGAAAAATCACTTACCACATCAATACACATTAAGAATGTAATAAAAATGTTAAGTTTTAAAAAATCGTTATAGCCGTTTTTGAAAAAATCGAAAAAAACTGCAAGATCAATATAAAATAAGATAATTATGTGAATACTAAATAATAGTAAATAAATTGCCTATTTAAACCTCACTTTATACTCTTAATGACAGATAAAATATTTGACAGAAGTGTTTGTTTCATAGACTTAATTTTTGTTTAAAATCCACCTAGCCATGATTACATTCTATCTTTGTGCTGCTACTCATTTTGTTTATGTCTTCCTTGTCGAGCTTATTAATTTTCTATGTTCAAAACGGATTTCGGACAATCTGTATATACAGTGTGTCTACTTAAGTTGGAATCATATGGAATTTTTTTTTATTATTGGTTTTAGGAAATAAAGGTATTCTTGATAAAAAGTTCTGCATGGTCCAAAACTTAAAATGCAACCGTCCGATATCAATTTTTTCAAGCCGTATACGAGGTTTGTCAAAAAATATTAATTTTGCTCAAGAGTAAAGTACGTTTATTTTTGACAAAATCGAAAATTTTCATCGACAAAAGTTGTATAGTAAATAAGAGAGATAATGTTTCAAAACTAAACGTAATTTATAACGTTTTCAAATATTTAGAATTAGTGTGTAGAAAAGTTAGTAAAAAAAAAGAAAATCTGATTTTTCATGATGGATCGGTGTAATTCCATATTTGAATGTAATTTTCAATTCTAATCAACTTTTGTCGATGAAAATTTTCGATTTTGTTAAAAATAAACGTACTTCACTCTTGAGCAAAATTCTTATTTTTTGACAAACCTCGTATACGGCTTGAAAAAATTGATATCTGATGGTTGCATTTTAAGTTTTGGAGCATGCAGAACTTTTTATCAAAAATACCTTTTTTTTCCTAAAACCAATAATAAAAAAAAATCCATTCTATCCTTCCTGAACCACTAGCCGAATCGTACAATTCCAGTCCACCACGAAATAGTAAAGTTTCAAGCAATATTGTTTAATATATGAATACCACCGCACTAAGTAACCTATTAGCCGTAATATATATTCCAAAATTAGCAATACATATTAATTTGTATATTTATTAGAAAAACCAGCATTCCTGAGCTATACCAAACTCAAGCAATTGGAAGCCCTATACCGGGTGTCCTAAATCCAATGTAACCCCCTGCATTTCTGTTATTACTAACGATACTGATTTGGTATATGGTACTTACGTTATTTTGTAAAATCGTATTAATTTGAAAATATTTTGACGTTTGTGCTACTTTCGGTTTCACCGGATGTACAACTGACTTTTTTATTTGAAATAGGAAGTTGCACTTTTTTGACAGTATAATATTCAAATTAATTTAGCATCAGCGAAAATTTACCATCTTTTACAAACTTCAAGGAGTAATATCTCCCTAAGGAAGCGTATATAGACCGGCTTTTTATTAATTTCAGTGAATACTATTATAGGGGCCTGAAATTTAAAAACCTTTTTAAAACCCTGTATTAAAGTTCTATAAAAAATAATCAGATAATATAAGTATTACACATTAAACACATATTAATGTTGAAGGTATAAAAAACGTATTTTAATAGTTTCTTTAAGTTTCCATGGTATATATTAAAAATAACAGCTTTCATTGACGTCCAATCTCTGCCTTTCAATAATTCGGGATGCAAATCTTGCAATTCTCGGCGTTCATTCTTTTACGGTGGCTGTTTGTTCTTAATGTGTTTAGCAACATATTAAACTAGCACGTCCTTTTGTTTTGTTGACCAAGGCTGTCGCTAACTAGGAACCATTTTCTTCCTATTTATCTTGCTTCGTTTTTTGGGGATTTTTTTTCAGTGTCTTTGCTTTCATCTATTGTCTCTTTTGTTTCTTCTTTATCCATTATAAATTCTGCTTCACAAGTTTCAGGTGGTAACGAAGTCGATGGGACTGCTGATGAAGTACATGGAATTGCAGACATCTCTTCAAAAATGTTTTCCGTATTTTCATATACAGGACTGAGATCGATGTTAATGTCGTCAAATTTTAGCGGTTTGATATACGCTATCAGCCATTCGAAACACATTGCAATGGGTCGCAGTGTATGACCCATAAATTTGGACAAATGTTCTAAGTCTCCTTTCGAAAATTGTAATAACAGACAAACAGTCGTCAAATATTTTCAAAGGCGTGTTGCTGTAATACTGAACGGTTGCGTAGCTCCACAATTGCTGGCGTAATTTTGTAATAGTTTCGTTCCATCCATGACAGGGAACAGAAGAACCGCCACTCCTCTTCCTCGTATTAAAGAGTGTAAATAGTGCATATTCTGCATGAAAAGTCCTATTTGACATTTCTGATAAAAATAATAGTTATTTACTATACAAATTAGATAAGTGCATCATTAATATAAGTGTGTGTAAGCAACTCATTATTTTAGTTGAATTGTATAGGTCATCATACACATGTGACTTACATGTACTATAACTCACTCCCGTGTTACTTTAATTTTAAATTTTCGCAGCTGTCAATACATTTTTTTTTTAATTTATTGAGTTTATGAAGTTGTTGGATAACATTATATGTATGGGACGCCTGTGTTATTACAAATAATTCGCATAAGAAAAGACTCCATTCGTCCTCGAAGGCATAACTTATCTCTCGTGGATTATTTGTCAATAATAATGTGGATACTAGTTATTAAACTGCAATTATGTTTGCTTTTATTTACAAATAATCGACAGCAACTAACAAAACACATACATGTATCTTGATAACGAACAAACAACCAATTATGTAAGGTTCAATTTAAGATTATTTATTACATTTCAAACTTATTTATATAATTCAATGTAGGCACTGGAAAAAAGTGTGTGCTTCACGTGAATAAATAGATTTCGCCTAGAGAGTTTAACCTTTCCCTAATAGATAACAGTTTTATTCATTTACTGGTACCATAAATATTAAATTAAAGTTGTTTGCCATAAAGTAACCTATATTTTTATCCTCAGTACCGTTCTCGTACCAAAATTGTATGCTACCTTATAGCAAATAACTTTAGCTTAAGAAGTTTTTATTTGGCCACCACGTTTTTGAAAAATTACAAAAATACGTTTTTAAAGAGATTTCAGCAAAAATGCCGCTGTTCTGTAATATAATCATACGCGTTCTGTTCTATAGAAACATCTAATTGATCATATAGAATGCGAAATAACTAATCATGTAGGACCACAGCAGCAAAACATACGAAAGCCACTTAGTATTCACGTTACTGAAAAACAGGTATTTCACATCATGGACGTTTTCGAAGACAACCGCGGTAGTTGGGAAAACTTACTACGGATCAAAGATCAAAGAGGTAGATTGTTTTATGCTGAACAACAATGATCTACAGGGAATAAATAAAATTGGTTCCGAAAAATGGAGGGTTGGGGGGGGGGGGGGGTACAAGTAAATGCAGCCTGGGTCCTAACTACAAGGGAATTTGTCGAATAAAAAGAAAACACAACTCATCCATAGTATGGTAATTACTCTGAAAGTATGTTGATGTTAACCTTTTTTAGAAAAAAGTTAAAAGAAAATTACATTTGCTTGGCGCAACATTTGTATTTTGCGTTCCTTAACGAATACTTTGAATACATTTTGTTTAGAAACAGATTACATTTTTTTTTAATTTTTAGCATTGAGTATTAATCGAGTGAATTATAATTTCATGTAGAGAACCTATTGAAAGACTATTCGTAATTAGAATTAAATTTTACTAGATATAGACAATTTATTGGGTTGTTTGGAATGTTTTAATAATGGTATACATATCCGTATGAATGCTAAAATTGGAAATAGAAAAATAAATGATCGTTTTACCTTGTTGGCATCTAATTCTATACGATTTTTTTGTAGTGGGAGTGGTTCATCTTTTGTACCGTTGGTACTATCTGGTATGCAGTTACTGATTTTTTAGAACGTGCAATTGAGAGGGGTTGCGTTTGCTTCTCTATTTGAAAGAAAAGTACTTGCATTGTCTTCTGTCTGAAGAAGTAATATATTTAAGATTATTTTACTTAGTTTTTATCTTCACTTACCTCATCTGATTTACTTGAACTAGGTTCATAAGTGGGATCTTTATAACTGTCACAACTAAACCCTGAATATCTGGAACTACAACTAGTTGCAGTAGCAGCACATACACTATCAGTATGCCCAAAATCTATTTTTTTTAAACAAACGTAACCGTTCTCTCAAAGTTGGTACAGCCCTTTCCTTGTCTTTGCTAGTTTTGTAGCTGATCTTCAGTAATAAAAAAATAAAAAGATCTATCATGTCACAGAATTTATTTAAAATCCTTAGAGATGAAAAAAAAAGTTAGTTAAAAGCTCCAAAAAGTTCATAGGTCTATAATTTCTCAATTGTCTTATTTTAAAAAATTTTCAACAGTAATATCCCAAGTGTATTAAAATAGTCGATTAAATTTCTACGATTTCTGTCACAATGTTTTGCAAAAAAATTGTCTACTAATTTTGCCGCTCAATAAAAAATCCCGAATGCGAAGCACGAGATTTTAGGTCGGAAAATTTACGAGATATATTTCTTCAGAGCAAAACAGTTTGACAGAAAATCGTAACAATGTATTCAGGCTAGTTTATATGCACACGGGATGATCGGCATGATTATTTCCTGAATGAACAGATAAAATTCACTTGGTAAAGTAAGCACCTTTAATAATGACGCCAATTATGCAGAAGCGATTAATTCTGACACATTTTTAACAGCTGTTAAATTTTGACATTTGAATTTTTATCATAATTGAACTGACCGAAACCATGGTAATTACGCATTATTATGAATGTGAAGGAAATAATCAACAGTAATATCTCAAGTTTTGACGTTTTCTGACAGAATGTTTTGCTAAGAAATTTGTCAAGTAAATTTGTCGCTCAACAAGAATTTTGGCGAGGAAAATTTACGAGATATATTTCTTCAGAGCAAAACATTCTGACAGAAAATCGTCAAAACTTAATTGGTTATTTTAGTGCACTTGAGATTGAATTGCACAATTTTGTGCCATAATCAAAGTTTTAATTTGAAAAGCATGCATGCACTATCACTCGTTACACACAATATGAAGCCACTGACACATATGGGAATCACATAATATGAATGCGCTGTTGCCATTTCGTACGCATATATTTGGCTCAGATTTGTACGTAACTTTACATATTACACATATACGCCACCACTACCAGCAGCGCCCCTATGGAAAAATTCGGAACTAAAAATTTGCCTATTCTATCAAACCTGAGCCAAATTAAGATTGAGGGTACGCACACATAGCGACATCGCACGCTCGAAAAGCATGGAAAACAGTCCTGAGCCAATATACTGGCTTACGACTGTCATGATGGCTCAGGAATGTGCATTCAAGTTACGCCTGGCTTAGGATTGTATGAAAGCGCAATATATAAATATATACAGTCCAAGATCTCACCTTAACTGTTATTTAATAAACGATCTCTACTTTACCCTATATATTATTTATATATAAAACTAAAAAAATTTTACCCCTCTTTTAATGCCCGTGATCATAATACATTGTTGAAACATTTCTGTTAATTATTTTTTTAAAATATTGTTTTTTTCTAGGGTTATCCAAAAAATATCAGTATCTCGACTTGTTCACAGAACGTATATACCGTCTGTTCTATAAAAAAGGCCCCGCCTTCTAGCTACTTTATTATTTATTTTAGACCCAATATACCTTATATCAAATCAAGTGGCACATAAAAACCTACATTTTAACACTATCAAAAAAAATTTATCTTCAATTATTGTTTCAGAGTGGTGACGTCACATGCAATTTTTTTAAATGACACTGTATATATTTTTTTACATTTTCTGCTAGAGGTTTTTTTTCTCTTTTCAACAATATAAATATTTTATGCCCTTACATAAGAAACTTTTCGAGAAAAATTAAAAAACTTTTTTATCGGTGGGAGGCCACCATACAAAACTATAAACAAAAGTGTAACTCAGAAAAACAAAACAATAAACACTTTAGATTATTCTGAAATCTGACAGTTAAAGCGTTTGGCTACTATTTGTTTTGTTTTTCTGAGTTACACTTTTGTTTACAGTTTTGTATCATGGCCTCCCACTGTGAAAAAGCTTTTGTAATTTTTCACGAAAATTTTTTTTCATCCTACTTGATTAGAAAATCGATTTTTACCATCTCCATAGAGACTAGAAAGTGTGCGTTTCTAAGGCTAGCCCTGCAAAACAACTTCCAATGGCTAGGCAAGAAAAAAAACTCGACGTTTTCCAGTAGGGGACGCTGCAATAATCTGTCAAACCAGATTTAAAAAATCGCGTTTATAATTAACCTTTTTGCTTTAAATAATAGCTATCCCCCTTTTATAAAAATATTTGCTCAATAAAACTTAATTTTAGCAATGTATTCGTTACATTTTTAATATAAAATAAACATCAGATAGATTTCTGTAGAAGCTTATATCTAACTGTGGGTAGATGGCGCTGCAGTTACAAACGCTATTCGATTTGCGAACATGTGCACATCGTTTTATTATTGTTGACAGCTCTGTCAATTTCAAAATAATAACCTGTATGAGAGCTATGTTGAAAAAATTATTGCAGGATGGTGTTGTAGGATGAAAAATAATGTGTAAACCATGGACGGTAAAGTGATTTTCCAGGCTTCAAGAAGTGTCCAGGCTCGCTAAAGCTCGCCTGTCCATTTCTTCTTTCAGCCTGGAAAATAATCACTTTACCGCCTAGGTTTACAATATACTATTATGCAAGTGCATGAAATATGTATATTGTTGAAAAGAGAAAAAAAAGCTCTACCAGAAAATGTCAAAAAATATATACAGTCTCATTTAAAAAATTGCATGTGACGTCACCACTCTGAAACAATTGAAGATCAAAATTTGTTGATTGTGTTAAAATGTAGGTTTTTATGTGTTATTTGATTTGATATAAGGTTTATTGGGTCTAAAATAAATAATAAAGTAGCTAGAAGGCGGGGCCTTTTTTATAGAACAGACTGTATATATATATATATACCGGGTGTCCATTCTCAAAGTCGAACATAGGCAATTACCATTAGTGCATTCACTCGTTCTTCATTGAAATAATTCATTTTTCTGTGGATAATTTTAACAGATGTTTGCAGAAAATACCTGATTTACGCCAACAAATTACCAATTTTTTTGACAAATGCTATCGAACTTGAAAAGCTAGGCAAGGCGTATTTAAAAATTCCAAGTTTTAAATTAGTATTTTAAAATAAAAATTGCATCTTGAGTATTATTATTAGTATCATTTGATGCGCAATAATTTTATCTTTCCATTGATACCATTACCTTCCCTGTAAGTTGAATTGGCGAGCAGGAATCGGTAAAAACGTTCAATACAATGTTAATTGCCTATGTTCGACTTTGAGAACGGACACCCGGTATATATTATTATCATGGACATCAAAAGAGGGGTAACAATTTTTTACTTTTACATATACATATTATATACGGTAAAGTAGAGATCGTTTGTTAAATAACGGTAAGGTGAGGTCTGGAGCTGTATATATTTATATATTTAGTATAAGATGAGATCTACCGGTGTTGCCAAGTCTTCTAGCCTAAGCATTGCGGTTTTATATTACCACCATCCATCCTTGCAGTGGCGAATTTCAATGTGTAAACTCGCGAAGTACACATACATATTCTTCATTAATCGTGTTTTATGGTTCTTTGCTTTTGCTTTCTTTTTATTAAATAATACGATATGATCGAATACTTGTATCCTTTAGAAAGCCGTAGAGTTGATTGCTTACATTTAAATGATATTAATTACTAATGGCAATTCCACGGACCTCTCGAGAATAAAAGTATTCGATCATATGGTATTAAGACGACCTTGGAACAATACTGCAAATCGCACCCCACGCGGATTTATTTTTAGACTGTTTTTTGCAGACTTATGTGCTCATACCCGGTTTCCGTTCACCGTTCTTTTAATCGTCACCGTCCAGTGATATCTGTCAGATTGTCTCTAAGTACGGCCTTTCTAAGCCAAATAAATGTATTTCAAGGGCACATTAGAGGCCAAATGACATATCTTTCCAGCAAAATAACCAAATTTTACTTACGTATTTACCATGTTTTGCTAAGAAGGTATGTCACAGAAAACTTAAAAGTTTTCTTATATCCAGAAAATGCGAAGTCAATGAAATTTTGAGATACACTTTTTTACCTTCGAAGGGCAGAATTAAAATATCAAAATAAAATCACTACGATTGTTTTCAATCCATTTATTTCGGTCCTCATCAGTAAACAGCTATCACAGGTATGGCTGTATGAGCATTGGTTCGTATTTCTATTAAATTTAACACTTGACACATGAAATGGGTGGAATCATGTTTTCAAATGATTTTTATGTAAAACAAGTTTAAAATTAACTTTATTTACTAGGAATTTTTCAAATTATTATTCCCTCAATCTCATGGTAATCATGCAACTACAAACAACATCTTAGCAACCATACATTCAGGCAATCCTTGATGTTATTTATATATTCTTATTTTAAATGTAGTCAGGATATTTTGAAGTTTCATACTATTAATACTAATATGCTAGTAAATAAAATATTGTATGCACCACTAGAAATATTCATGTTTTTTACCTTCGGTTAACTTACAGACTTCAGGGATAAACATACTCATATCTCTTTTATCCATTTTACGGCAATTTTCCATAAATTAGAAGAAGAAGTAAAACACCCAATTGAACATTATTTATGAAAATAATTGAAGCGACTTTTTGTGTGTTTTTCACCGTTGCAATATTTAAAAAATATACATATGGGGCTCGCAGTTCTAATTTTTAGAAACTACACTAATTTTAATCTCTACAAAAAAAGATTACCAAGACCTAACATTCAATGCTTTACCAAGCACCAAATGACAATATATGGGCAATATAAGAGGTTATCACTTGAATAGTAGCACAAAGTTTTTTTAGATTCCGCTGACTTTTTATGTATTGCTGTAATTTTTTATTAAATGTACCTACTTTTGCACCGAAGAAATTAACATCTAAAGTAATAAGCCTGCAACGCATCATTTCAAAGGCCAGCCTTTTAGTTAGCTGCATATGCACGTCGCTCGAATAAGCGACTGGAGATTCGACGACTCAACGAATTGTGTAGTTCTTTCTGCTACGTAAAATATTGTTAAAAATATTTCTGAGATGGGAATTGTTGTTTATCCTATATGGATATTTGTTAGAGGTGATTAAGAAAGGCGACGGATATTTACTAAGATAGAGTTAATAATTATTTGGATTAAGACGACAACGGTGATGAATATTTATATGATTCTTTAAATAACACTTTGAGGGAAACGGCAACGAAAAATCGCAAAAGAATCGATAAAATTGAGATAGAAAGTTGATCATGAACAAGATCTAAGTATTCGGAGTATCAGGTACCTCGCTGCTGATAATTGAAAATAGTAGTTTGTACAACGAGAGTGGATATGAAACTGTATGTGTTTTTTGTGGACCTGAAAGCTGCGTTCGATAAGATAAATAGACCAAAGCTGTGGAAACACATGAAAAAAAGGAATAAGCAGGATACTAACAAACAGAATACAGCGCATATACAAGGAAACCATAAGCTACATAGGCACAGGCACAGAGGAGAGAAGATTTTTATCTGAAAGAGAACTCAGACAAGAATTTCCACTAAGCCCAATATTATTCAATATATACATATCAGATATAGATGAATACTTGGCTAAGGAAATAATATGAGGCATAGTAATAGCAAAAACAAAAATAAGAACACTTGCGTACGCGGATGATATAGCGACGATAGCTACAACACCTGGAGAAATGCGATGTATGATGGAGAACTTACAAGCATACCTAAAGGAGAAAGATATGATAGAGGAGAAGGTGGTAATATGGAACCCCTATTTGAAATTATCTCCTATAATCAACATTTGATAAGATTTTTATGTGTAATTTTAGGGTACACACGCTGTCGTGCATCTGTCTGACCAGTATTACCGGCAAGTCGCTATGCACTTAATACATTACTGTTTACTATTGCATATATCTGTCGAACGATGTCATTTCACAATGATCGAACTCGCTTTTTTAGCTTTCAACCGAACAAAAACGGCTTGCGTCGGTAATTATTATTATATAACAACTTATCAGTAATACTCCACCTTACTTATTAAAATGATGATTCTTTAGTTTTTTGAATCGATTCAAGCAATAGTCACGCAAAATATATTTCGTGCACAGCTCCTTGCTCCGATAATACTGGCCAAAGATGCACTCCAGCTTGTTGCTTAAGAAAATTTGCAGTCCTGCTTCGCAGTCGTGCAAATTTTCGTCCCAACACGTTGTCGTGCATCTGTCTGACCAGTATTACCGGCAAGTCGCTATGCACTTAATACATTACGGTTTACTATTGCATATATCTGTCGAACGGTCTAGGACGTTTAGGCGCGATTCTTTAGGCGCGCATCTTTAGGCGCTCACTTTTAGGCGCGAGCGCTTTAGACGTTGGGACACTTAAGCGCCACATGAAAGAAATTCACATTATTCTTGATTTTAAAACTTGTTGTTAGGTAATTATTGCAGTAATTAATGTTGAAGAAAAATTCAAACCTTCATAAACAATATGTATTTGGCGTTTTACAAATTTACGTATGTAATTTACATTGTATCGATTATGAAAAATGCGTTATTTACATTTTGTATATGGGTAGTTTAACGTGGTGGAATTATACACACCATATAATTTCACTACGTTAAACTATCAATATAAAAAATGTAAATAACTTTTTGTTCATAATCGATAAAATGTAAATTCAATATATAAATTTTTACAACTTTACACTGAACACTGTACACACTGAAGAAGGCTCGTAAAAAGCTGAATATATATTGTTTATAAAGGTTTGAATTTTTCTTGACTGCAATAATTACCTAACAAAAAATGTTAAAATCAAGAATAATGTGAATTTCTTTCATGTGGCGCCTAACTGTTCCCGCGCCTAAAGTTGCGGCGCCTAAACGTCCAGGTGCCTAATAGCGTCCGCGTCTAAAAGCTTCGCGCCTAAAAGCTCGCGCCTAATAATGCGCGCCTAAAGGTGCGCGCCTAAACGTCCCTTTCCGCTGTCGAACGATGTCATTTGACCAATGATCGAACTCGCTTTTTAGCTTTCAACCAATCAAAAACGGCTTGCGTCGGTAATTATTATTATATAACAACTTACCACCTTACTCATTAAAATGATGATTCGTTAGTTTTTTGAATCGATTCAAGCAATAGTCACGCAAAATATATTTCGTGCATAGCTCCTTGCTCCGATAATACTTGCCAAAGATGCACTCCAGCTTGTTGCTTAAGAAAATTTGCAGTCCTGCTTGGCAGTCGCAGCACGCTGTCGTGCATCTGTCTGACCAGTATTACCGGCAAGTCGCTATGTACTTAATACATTACTGTTTACTATTGCATACATCTGTCGAAAGATGTCATTTGACCAATGATCGAACTCGCGTTTTTAGCTTTCAACCAATCAAAAACGGCTTGCGTCGGTAATTATTATTATATAACAACTTAGCGGTAATACTCCACCTTACTCATTAAAATGATGATTCGTTAGTTTTTTTAATCGATTCAAGCAATAGTCACGCGGAACATGCTTCTACCCATTTGTGGATATATGCCTCCTATAGTCCCTTGCAATCCTCTCGGTTTGCTGCTCGTCTTCTCCATGTTAGACCCGCTGTTCTTTTGATGTCGTGCGCCCATCTTTGCTGTGGTCTACCTCGCTCTCTTTTACCCAACCATGAACGGCGTTGTTCTATTCTAGCGTTTCATCTGTTGTCCGTTTGTTTAGTGTTTTGTCCAGCAAATCTCCATTTTAGTGGTGTCATGTAGTTTCTTGTGTCTGTTACTTTTGTTTTCGATTTGACCCATGTGTTGGATTTTCGGTCCTTTAGTGAGATGTGTAGCATTTGTCTTTCCATTGCTCGTTGGGTTTTCGCTATCTAATCCATGTTCTTATGGGTCAGGGTTCAGGTTTGAGCGCCGTAGGTAGGGACTGGTAGAATGCACTCGTTGAATACCTTTGATCTCAGATGTTGGGGTATGCTTTTGTTCCCAAGCAGATAGCTTAGTTTTCCCAATGCGGCCCATCCCAGCTGCATCTTTCTTGCAATCTCTGTTATTTGGTTTTGTTTGTTTGGTTTTATGAGTTCTCCTAGGTAGATATATTCCTACACTTGTTGTAGTGTTATATTGTTTATTTTGATTTGTAGGATGTCTTCTGTGTTGGTCATTACTTTAGTTTTACCTTTGTTCATATACAGCCCAACTTCTGTTGATTTTGCGTTGAGTTCTTGTAGCTTAGCTTGGAGATCTTCCTCGTTTTCGGCTATCACTAGGATGTCGACGGCATACCTTAGGTGATTTAAACGGGTTTCGTTGACCTTAATGCCCTTGTGCTCCCATCTCAATTTTTTGAAAATCTCTTCGAGGGCTGTAATGAAGAGCCTAGGGGACATCGGATCCCCTGGCGCACACCTTTTTTGATTGGGATCTCGTTGATTTTCTCGGCCATTTGTATTTTTGTTGTCGTGTTCTTGTTTACGTTGCTTATTAACCCGGCGTAACGATGTTCCATAGGGCTTAGTCTCCTGCCCACATTTCTCGTGAGTCGACAGCCTTTTCGTAATCTACGAATGCCACCTATAGTGGAAGATGGTATTTTATGGCTTTCTCAAATAAAATTTTGAGGGTTAATAAGTGATCATTTGTGCAGAATCTTTTACGGAATCCACCCTGTTCGACTGGTTGATATAGTTCCAGTTTTGTATCTATCCTTTTTGTGATTATTCTGTTTAGTAGTTTATATGGTTGCGACAACAGGGTAATTGGTCGGTAGTTTTTTAGGCATCTTTCGTCTCCCTTTTTGTGGATTAGAATTGTATTTGCAACTTTCCACGTTTGGGGTATGTTGCCTTCCGATAAGTATTTATTGTACAATGTTTTGATACTTTTTTGTAGTAGTTTTCCTCCCTGTTGAATCATTCCTTTTGTGATACTATCTGCACCCGGTGATTTGTTATTTTCGTGTCTTTTACTGCGGCTTCTACCTCGTCTTCCGTTATGTTCGGGATATCTTCTGAGTTCACATTTGTTACTTTTATTTGAACTTTGTTGCGGGTAGGCTCAGGCATAACCTACTAGTGAGGTAAAAACCATAACCTACTAGTAAATTAAAAACCATGTCACTCACTACTGTATTGTTGGTAGTCCAGCTATGTCAAATTCGAGATTTGCAGGTTAAGTTTTGCGTCAGTATAACAAACAAAACCTAACCTACTAACCTCGAATTTGACATAAACCTACAATACACTTTAGTACGGCTAAACGTATAACACAAACCACAGGAGCCTGTAATTATAAATTTATTTGACCTCTCGGTACTTCTCAATTTGTCAGCATGACTTTTCACGGCTGTCAATACAAACTTTATGTATTAAAAATATTTATTGAGTTGTTGGATAACATTTTTTATGGCACGCGTGTGTTCTTACAAATAACACACTTATACCATAAATAACTATTATATTAGTTTAATTGACAAGCATTTGACAATTTATGCTTTTACAAAATATTTTCTGGAGCATTGCAAAAATGCGTTTAACTTCTTTCATTTTGGAAAATACACTCTTTTTATTTTAAAATACAAATTATTCTAGACAAGCAACCTGGTCACCACAATTTTCCTAGCAACTGCATACAATTGAAGTTGCAAAATATAAATTTGACATTTCAAAAGTCTTTGTTTGTAGATCGCTAAACAGTTCGTAACGTCGTTAATAATAGAGATGCCAAAAAAAATTTTCTTTACTTTAAATTTCAGTATTGAACCTACCAATTGACGTAAACCAATTTAAGCCGTGGGCTCATAGTTTTACGTAGTGAAACACGACTTTGATTTTTTAAATAGAACACCCTATATATTTCTAAATATTTGAAATCAGCGCTAAAAATATTTTATGATAGCATGCTTAAATTAAAATGTGTCACTTTATTATTTTTTTAATTAAACAAATTTATTTACCTGAAGTATACCACAACTTACTCATAATCATTGACAACCGAACAAGAAATTCAGAACAAATACCATGTGGCTCTACAAGTTCCTCATGGCCAAAAAATTGCACCAAAAGTACTAAAACAATTGAAAACCATGTTTTTTAAATGGAAGAATATTATTTTTAAATTGTTTTCCGTCTTTTTGATTTTTTAAACGCTACTTTTAATCGAAATGGTGAATATCGTACATCGTTGGAAAGCTCTTTCATTGTAGTTTCCAACTGTTTGATGAAACTCATATTGTTCGATTTTAAAAACGTAGTTTTCAATCCTTTTAGTACGTTTGGTGGGATCATTTGGCCATTAACAATTTTTAGATTCAAGTGGAATTTGTTTTGCATTTCTTGCTTGATTGTCAGTGATTTTGCATAGATCATTGCCTATTTTTGGTAAAAATGTTATTTATTTTAAAAAATACGTTCTAAAATGTTAGTTTAAGCATTCTATCATAAAGCATTTTTAGCACCGATTTCAAATACCTAAGGGTATATAAGGTGTTCCATTTAAAAAAACTAAAGTTGTGTATCACAATGTAAAATAGGAGTCCATTGCTTAAATTTGTTTTACGTCAATTTGTAGATTATATACTGGCATTTCAAATAAAAAAGTTTTTCTCGATATCTCTATTATTAACGAAGTCATGGACTGTCTAACGATCTACAAACACCCTGTATACCACAAACCTAAATTTTCCTTACAACTAACAGCACGATTGCAATATACAGTCCTAAACGAGTCTATCTTCATTTTTTATTTTAAACGTACCACTTCTTAAAACAGTTTGCAAATTTGCGTGTTTTATTTTTCCGCAATTTTTCAAATTATACATTTCTAATATCTAAATTATAGTCTAAGCACCACAACTTCAAATTTCTGTAGCTTCTAATGTGTCAACTAAAACATGTTCTGCTAACAGTCACTACCGTTGTCATCTTCCAACATCGAGCTGCTAGCTTGCATAATCAGCTGCTTGACTGCCTTCAAATGCTTATTTCATTTTTTCTACATGTCAGCTTTCTAGTTACTTTAGTCATAACATCTCTTTCTTAAATGCGATATGCTTGACTAATGTTCTTTTCCTTTCAAGTCGTACAGCTTCTTGTGCATGCCTTTACTGCTCTGTCGAACTACCTACTATGTTATGAGAACGAACCAAGTGTTTCCATACTCGCTTTCCAATTTAAGAAAATTGTAGTGTTAGCTTTATTTATTAATTATAAGCCAAATATCAATAACGGTGTTTGTCCTCATCTCTAATACATAAATAAAATCGATTATTATTTGGCGAAGCACAGCACCATCGCAGTATATTGTAATACAAGTGAAGAAAAGGTTTCATTGCAAAACCAGTGCGAAAGTTAGAGCGCGGGCGATATCGAAGGCTCTACTGGTATGTGTTTCGCAGTGGCTCTTTCTACACGTAGTTTACAAACTATTTTTCAAAGGTCACACTAGGAACTAAAAGTAGGTTCTACTTGGCTACCAGACTTTGGTTTCATTACGATGCACCGTTCGTTGTGAGGATGTCCAAATACCCAAAAAATTGTGAAAAAACTACAAAGATTTTTAAAATGGTTCTAAGGATTTCATTATTTTCACAGACGACATTTCTCTCTTACTCGGAAGTGATAAGCCATAGTCAGTATCTAGCCAAAAATTTCAGTAAGGAAGATATCTGGGGAGGGAGACGTTGGAAGTTTTCCATAGCAACGGCAATTATTGATAATAATCGGAAATTTTTGAAAATTTACCGTAAAATCTCCATATACTGTAGTTTTGTCAAAAAACAGTAAAATTTTAGTATTTAGATATTTGTTTTGTTGTTATTTTTAATAAACAAGTTTTCTTTACTGTGTTTTTTTTATTCGTGATATTCTCTATCAAAATATAACGGGTGCATCAAAAACCTCCTTTCTAACAAAAGAATTCGTGCATGCCTTCAACATATTACCTGACTTTGGTTTCACAGCGATCCACCGTTCGCTGTGAAGGTGCCCAAACACTAAAACTCGTCCAAAAACGACAATGATTTTTTTTTAAACAAAAATAACTAACGATTTTAACACTTTCACAGACGACATTTCCCTTTTACTCCTAAGTAATACCTCATAGTCAGCATTTACTCAAATATTTCAGGGAGGGTGATATCTGGGAATACGAATTTTATTTTAGTGCTGAGCTTATAGGGGTATGAAAGCTGGAGCTGCGTCTACTAATAGCAGAAATACTATTTAATTTTCTCACTAGCAAAGAACATGGTTTACTTGCAGCACTTGTGATACAAATACCTACTTTTTTGTCTAAATTGGGTAACAAAAATATCATTTTTACAGTCAACGTAAAACAAATTTACAAAAGTTGCAATTTACCAACCTTCGTTAATGCATTGAAAATGAATTTTGCTAATTTTCAAGTCTGACACAAAATTTCCAAAATCTGAAAAAATTACAAGGGATAGAAATAAAAAAAGTTTTAAAATTGTTCACATCTGTATTATTATTGTTTATTATACGCCACGCGACACGTTACTGCAAAGTACTACTGCATAGCAAATCATTAATAAATAATACGTACTACAGTTTTGAAAGTTTTCAGCATCTTGTACACTTTAATATTAATTTGCAATTAGATAAAGATGTTGAATTCGATATTACATTCAATTTTTTTATATAACTTTAGAAGATGTATTGCTTATATGAGTCCTTCTTATTATTATATTTATTAACTGTTTTAAAGGAGTTCTGAGAATTACAAGCCTTCCGATCGGCGGCTCCACATATTATTGTTACTCATAATTTATTTTGTTTACTCATGAAACGTCCTTTAATAGCAAATATAAGAACTGGAGCGTAGATGCTTTTAATAGGAGGAACAGGGCAGTGAAAAAAAAAGGATTAGATGTGATTAGACCTTTGACTTGTTTAATCGATATGTATCTTTAGTTTGGTGTTAATTTTTCAATAAATATATTTTAAACGGATTTGTTGTATGGGGAGCTTTTACATTGTATAAACTAAGTAACTTTGCATTTTCCGTATATCGTATTTATATTTTTAAAGTCCCCATCATCTTTTTTCTATTACAATAGCACATTAAGTTTTAGTACAAACAGCTGACACTAACATCGCAACCCTGCCAGTGGCCACTACCATTCTGCGAGTAAGTGCAGCGCGGCAATGAGCTTAACTCACGTAATATTATTAATGTTACAATAAAATACAATCCTACTCGTTATTTACTATTTACTTGCAAATTTACAATTTCACAAAGGGCCAGAATAAAAAATGCACATTTTCCTTATTTCAAAAATGAAAAAATCGGCTAATCCCTCCCTCCCAACCGCATCACACACGCATATTTACATTACAAAACGCTTCGCTCAATAACTTTGTGGCAGTTTCTATTTTATTTCCTATCGAGTTCTCAATTTATTCTTCGGCAACAGAGGCGGATTTTCAACCGCCAAGTCTTTTAATTGCCGCAAAATCCGCTCCGGCATCGGCAACCATACGTACTAAACGTCAAATGTATCTGAAATGTCAAAACTAATACATACTTTTGATGGATTTTAATAAACGTACGATTGACGGAAAAGTCTTGTAACCAACTCTTATGTTAATCGGTGATTAATAATCTCGCTCATTAACGTGTTCGCTCGCTCCACTCGCTCGCGCGTTAAAATCTCTCGATTATTAATCACCTTTATTAACACACTTGTTGGTTAAATAACCAGTAATAGTTAACATAGGCGTTTCGTTTTTATGCCACCATATAATCATACAGGTCATTTCCATAGTTACAAATGAGACCAATAGATTAGAGCGTGTATTTTACGAGTTAACATAGGAATTATTACTTGTCAAAAAGACAAGTTATCCTAATGTATAGGAAAAGATACAACACACAAGTTGTTCCTACGTATCTACTTTTTAGTTGCATACCTACATTCCGGTAACAATATTAAAGTTTCTTATTAGCAACTACGTAATTCAAATTCGTATGTTAACTCGTCAAAAAAACGTTCTAATTCAGGGGTCATCAAACTTTTTTTGGAAAGGGCCAGAACGTAAAATTTGTAGGCTCGGCGGGCCAGGTAGCAATCTCGAAGACATTTACAAAACAGGTTTTTTTTATTAGGGAATTATATGTTTACATAGTATTTATATATTTATACTATACATGCTAACACAAAAAAAGAGAATAGAATATATCTATCTATTGATAAACGTTTTATAAAGGGTTTTCCAAAAGTGGCGCCAGAACTTTAAAAACTAATTGTAGTCATCTTGGATTGGTTGAGCTTTGAATTTATTGATAGTTGTGTTTAGTCAACTTTGACAAATCATCGTGGAACGCTATACGACTTCAACAACATATACTTTTTGACGAATTTATTTAACCAAAATAGGCCTCATCGCTAAATATGACGTTTTTGCCAAATTCGGGATTGATTTTTAACTGTTCCAGAGTCCAATCAGCGAATTGTCAACTCCGAAAATGGTCATTTAGCTTCAGTTATTGGATGAATTAAATCGTGTAAGGATAAGCCCTAAGTCTTTACGCAAAATTCGCCAAGTTGTGGTCTGACAAACCATAAACTTCACGTAGAGCGCCGAACGTTGCTCGAACAGAAAGAGAATTTTGATACAGTGTTGAAACGTATAACGTTCTGTGATAATTTGGCAAAGTTGACTTAACACAACTATCAAAAAATTGAAAGCTCAGCCGGGCAGATACGAGTCGAGTCCCGATAAGGTGTTTTATTTACGTTGCAAAAATGTAGATAGTTGAGTCGAGTCCGGGGCGAAGTCGTTAAGGGATTAAGCCGATAAGATATGATTAAGCGGTAATGATTTGCTAATGACCGAACTAAATTAGGTTCATCAGCTATTACCTGATTGACGGAAAAACAACCCCCCTCATGTATCCAAAGAATGAAAAATTTTACACAATGATGAGATATGATTTATGCCATTTAGTTAAAATATGTAAACGACCTGAACATGAGTGCGCTAAAATTTGTGACAAGTGAAAGAGGAAAAGAACTTATAGTGTTGGATGGGTTTAAATATCGTTTCCACAAAGAATTATCAACTGGGGTTAAACGATGGGTATGTTCGATCGGCCCAAACAAGAAGTGTTCAGCATATTTGAAGACCGAGGGCAAATCTCATGTTTTGGTGGAAATCATTGATTAGCATAACCATGAACCACTACAAGAAAAATTATTGAACAGAAACGTATTTAGCAATTCCTTAAAAAGAAAAGCTGTCGAGGATGTAAGTGAAAGGCCCATGAAATTAGTTCATAAAGAACTAAGAAAAGGTGTCGTCGACACTTTGACAAATAGCGACATCCAGTGCATAAGAAGAAATATATACCGCGTAAGAAGAAGCCTTTTACCGAGACTCCCAACAAACGTTGAAGAAGTTCACCAAGCCCTAAACTCATATCTAGTTAAAACAAATCGGGAGGAAACATTTTTACTAATTAACGACGCGGAAAATAACGTGGTGATGTTTTGGTGTCAAACAAATTTGGAGTTTTTGTGCAATTTGGAAACTATATATGTGGATGGAACATTTGACTGCTGTTCTAAGTTTTTCCTGCACATGTTTACAATTCATGGGCTAAAAGGAGACCAATATATACTATTAGTTTTCTTTTTGCTTCCTGACAAACGGAAGGCAGCGTACATATTGGCATTAAATTATGCTATCCAAGTGGCCCAAAAGTGTGGGTAACAATTAGCACCAAGCACAGTCGTCGATTTTGAACAAGCTATACATCAAAGTGTGACAGAGACTTGAACCAACATCACCCTAATTAGATGTAGGTTTCATCTTGGTCAATCATGGTACGTTTTATTTTTAATTAAATGCATTTTAAATAACAATACCTAACTTAACAATTCTAGGTGGAGGAAAATACAAAAACTCGATCTGGCAAGCTTCTATAAAGACAAGGAATCGGAGGTGGGAAAATTCTTAAGGTACTGTTTCGGTTTGCCATTTCTCGATCCTAAAGATGTTGGGGATTGTTTTGCCAACGTTAAAAATGTGTTCTGTCGAACGCGGTAAAAGTCATCTACCCATATTGTTTAATTTTTTAAGAGAATTTTTACCGCTTGTGGTATTACCTTTGAATATTTTAAACAAAAATGATTTTTATTAGATAAAGTCAATATTTGTGTTCTGTTACTTTAGAAATTGAGTAGTTTGTTGCTAGATTTACTGAAAATTAATTTGAAAAAGTAGTTTGGTTCATTGAATAGTCGTTCGAATACCATTCTTAGTCAAAGTTAAGTAGAATATTTTTGCGGTGGTATCAGTACTCTTGTCTATTGCGCTTAGGATCGAACCTAAGCGCAATGGACATTCGTGATACCACAGCAAAAGTATTCGACATAACTTTGACCACTCATGGTATTATAAGCGGCTATTTCAAATTTAGCGGGGGCGTGGCTCCTGCCGCTCTATGAATACGCCTATGTTTATACATTAACATTTTTATGGTTTACTCTAGCAAAATATCAAAAAGAATATGAATTACACTACGAACCAGATTATTTGTAAACGTTCTTGAATTGATGCCAGTACGAATGTGCCAGTATGCTGAAGTAACGCGCATATGATGAAATAAATTAATTTCTGCGGCGTCATAATAGAAGCAGGAGCAAAACAAATAGTGCCCTCAGGGTTTACAATTATAAAAGGAAAATCGCTTTAGTTCAACACTTGCCCAACTAAATGTATTACATTCAACTTTTAGAAACTATCTTACCAATAAACTCTTCATAGGTAATTCCAATTACCCATAAAATAGACAGACACTTTAACAATACCATGACTACCACGACGTTCTTAAATTCTAACGCTGCACAGAATAACCGCTAAAAACTGTTGTAGAAGGTCGTTTTGCAGCAACACATTTAAATGTCAGAGGTTACCAATCCACCTTGAGAATGTTTCTCGCGAGTAGAAAATCCTACATCCGGTTGTTTAGAAACACAGGTTTTGCTTTTTGGGGTATATAGATATATTCTTAACTTATGTACGCCCTTGTGCAAAAATTGCCTGGTGATTTGTTTATAACGTAAATTAAAGTGGAAATACAGGGTGTTATGAAATGAGTGCAAATATTTTAACCAGTGATAGAGCTCACCAAAATGAACAACTTTTCTATTTATCGTTTTTCATTTAATCGCATATTTTTTCAATCGTTTATCTCCCCCAAATTTGACGAGACGATTGGTAAGCAAATCCAAGTTAAAGGCGAACGACACAAGGTATATTAAAACTGCAAATTTCTTGCACAAAAAAACATGCGGTCAATAACTTACCTACCTCAACTGATAAAGTACGTTGGTGACCAGATGTAAAATAAAGGTTTTATCAGTACCTATGCAGTTTTTGTTGGTTTGCATATCAAGGAAATGTTTTTTTTTGTTCTTTGTGCGTTTAAATTAAAATATTATTCCAAATGCGGGTATGCATTTTTAGAGAAAAACTGTTTTGAATTTTAACTCTGTTTTGAAGGCGTTTTCGAAAAAATGATAAATGGAGAAGTTGTTCAGTTTAGCGAGTTCTATTACCGGTTAAAATATTTGCACTACTTTCCATAACACCCTATATTTCTACCTTCAATCTGCAACTTTTGTACGAGTGAAATATAAATTTTGCAGGAACTATAACCTTCAAGTTGGTTTTTAACGTATCAAAAATTTAAATAATGTTTTATTTCGGTAAATATAGATTCTCAATCAACTGCTTAATTAATTTCAAATTGCCTGAGGATGTAAAAATACCAGCGCAGTGAATAAGAGTTTTAGGAGAAACACATTTAACAGTTTTACTCTTACATACATTCCTAATAGGTTTGTATTTCGATGTCTGCAAATAAATAATCTCCGTCAATAATCTTTTATTTCAAAATTACGGATGATTAAAGTTAATGTTGAAGGCAAAATTCATTAACACATTTATATTAAATAATGGTACTCAAATAGGTTCATAAACCTACACGATCGAAAGAAATCCGAGTATTAACACATATTGACAAACTCAAGTAAATAAAGTTAATATGAAAGTAATAAGCTAATTTGTTCAAAAATAAAATTTATAATCTGTTTTAATGGTGTTTAAAATCAGACCGAAAATTAAGAAATTAGTTATTTGCAAAAATCTAGTAGGCCGTGGACTTTTTATAGAAAACCACAGCAATTTTAAATTAAGGACAGGGTATCTAGTAAAAGCTATTAAATTATTGTAACTTGATCATTTTTTGTTTTCTACTAATTTCCTTTTTATATTCACTTCTTATGTTACGCTTTTGACATTTTGACGAGAAAAATGTACAGAAGTTGCAATTTACCAACCTTCGTTAATTCATTGAAAATGAATTTGCTAATTTTCAAGTCTGACATAAAACTTGCAAAATCTGAAAAATTTACAAGGGATAGAAATTTAAAAAAAAACGGTTTTAAAATTGTTCACATCTGTATTATTATTGGTTATTATACGCCACGAGAAACATTACTACAAAGTTCTACTGCAGAGCAGATCATTATTAAATACAGTTTTGAATCTTTTCAGCATTATGTACACTGAAATATTAATTTGCAATTAGATAAAGATAGTGTATTCGATATTACATTCAATTTTTTTTATATAACTTTAGAAGATGTATTGCTTATATGAGTGATTCTTACTATTACCTTTATTAGCTGTTTTAGAGGACGGCTACACATATTATGGTTCATAATTTAATTTATTTATTCATGAAACGTGCTTTAATAGTAAATATAAGAACTGGAGCGAAGGTGCTTTAGTTTTGTGTTAATTATTCAATAAATATATTTTAAAAGGATTTGTTGTTTGGGTAACTTTTACATTGTCTAAACTAAGTAACTTTGCATTTTCCGTTCATATACATATGTATATGAGCTTTATCTCGTATTAAAAGGGTAAATTAAACACAACACGCCCTGTTCAACCACTGCTCTTTATTTTCACGGGTTTTCAGCTATAAGTCAAACCCCAGAATAAATATTTGAACAGAAATGTTGATACTAATAATTTCTCGTTTTTATGAGGTTTTACACCACTAAACAAAACAGTCGGGGTGTGAACGCCGCCCCGCCCAATTAGCCGCCAGGAATTTGGAATTCGTCTCGGCCTTGCAGTCGGACGCGGGAAAGGTCGTCAGGGTTGATTTCCATTGCCCTCGATAAAAATCCACAGCAATGCGCACACGGCCAACCTGATGCTTGAATTCGTTCTCGAATTAACCATCACCCAGGATGTCGCCCTTCTCGTATTTAACTACCAAACTACCGGTAATGGAGAAACAACTCTGAAGCATCGAGTTTTACTTCTAAAGACAACAGCAATCAACTTTTCATACATTCCATAATCATCACAACATCAATAACATATCAATAAAGCGATTTTCTATTCAATATTCACAGCTTTCGTCCTGCAAAGTGCTTTGCTTTCAACAGTAAGCTCTTTTCTCTTTTGTCCTGTAAAGCGTGTGCTTTCAACAGTTTGTCCGGTAAAGCGTTATGCTTTCAACAGTAAGCTCGTTTTCTCTTTTGTCCTGTAAAGCGTTATGCTTTCAACAATTTGTTCTGTAAAGCGTTATGCTTTCAACAGTTTGTTCTGTAAAGCGTTATGCTTTCAACAGCAACCCGAAACATTTTTTTTGAGGTCATCCTGCAAAGCATTGTGCTTTCAGCAGCCCTCGTATAATCAACAGCAACCTTGCAAAGCGTTGTGCTTTAAACCATTGTAAAAACCAATACTACTATTTCCATTCACAAAGAATACCACCGTAAAGCGTTCTACCTTCAACGAATTGGTTTCTCATCAGTTTCACAGCAAGCAAAAATGCTCGCAAGTTTCACAGCAAGAATTTTTAATCAGTCTCACAGCAAGCAGAAATGCTCACAAGTTTCACAGCAAGAATTTTTAATCAATCTCACAGCAAGCAAAAATGCTCGCAAGTTTCACAGCAAGAATTTTCACAATGCTCAGAATTTTCACAATGCTAAGCAAAAATGCTCCCAAGTTTCACAGCAAGAATTTTCACAATGCTCAGAATTTTCACAATGCTCACACAGCCCTTTCTACTCACCGTTACTGAATACTTAGTCGGAAAATTCTCCTGGCGAAAATTCTCCTGGCCAAGTTCGGACCATATCTTTCCCAACTATTCTCTTCGGGTAGTAGCCAAATTCTGAATTTCCAACCAATCGTTAGGTAGAAGCTGCAGCACTTCAAATGGGCCTTCATATTTTCGCTCGAGCTTGAATAAATGCGAATTTCCGGAGGGATGAAAAATGAAGTCACCTACATTTATTGTTTTGTTGGTTCTTCTAGTCTTATCAAATCGTCGCTTAGAATAATCTGCTTGTTTTTTGTACGCTCGTATGCCACAGCTCGGTCATTTTCTAAATTAGTATTACATAAATTCTGTCAGGGATCCTATTTCAGGTAAACTACTGTTTTGACCGGTTAGTAAGTAAATAGGTGAAAATCCTGTGGTTCTATGAATAGTAGTATTTAAAGTTACTTGTAATTTAGAAACACTGGTCTACCATTCTGACTTATTTTGAATTTCTGTTCTTAATAAATTTAGTACTGTTGAAACATACCTTTCCACCTGTCCGTTGCCACGGGGTGCACTTTTTGCTATAAGATGTTGCTTGATCCCTAATTTTGTCAACAGTTCTTTCACAGTTTTATCAGTAAAATTTGTGCTTCGATCAGAAATAAGTCGCTTAGTAGTTCCGAAAATATTAAGATAAATTTGTAACACATTATTAATTTCTGGACCTGAGAGTGTTTTTAATGGAATCAAGAACAAATATTTAGTAAAAGCATCGATAAGTAGAAGGATGTGTTTATAACCGCCAGGTGTTTCAGGAAATGGCCCAACGCAATCGGCATGTAAAGTGTGAAAAGGAATTGGAATTTTATTAATTGGATGCAACAGTCCCTGTCTCGCTCTAGTATACTGTTTACTAGCTATACACTTTAGACAATGATCGCAATACTTTTTCACAAACTTTGCCATTCCTGGAAACCAAAAATAATGATTGACCTTAGCAAACGTCTTGTCGGGGCCGATGTGACATTGTTCGTCGTGGAACAGGCGTAACAATCCAAGGTGACTGCCCTTAGGTACAAAGGCACGATACATAGATGGATCTTGCCCTGGATTAATTTTCCTAAACAAAACGTCGCCTTGACAAAAATAATCGTGGGTCAGTTTCCCTTCCATTAATTTTGTTTTGATATCCTGAGTTTTAGGATCATTAAACTGGTTTATTTTTAACCAATTCTTAGTACTGATAACATTCACAGATTAAAATTTAGTTTGAGTCTGGTTCCTACTGAAATAATCGACGTGTTGTATGTATTTGCCTTTTCGATACTCAAGAAGTCAAAATCTTGTAGATACATCCATCAGCGCGCTATCCGTGGAAGTAAATCCCTTTTATTTTGGGAGAGTTTTAAAGAATTACAATCGGTAACGAGCTTGAAACGTACTCCTAACAAATAAACACGAAAATGTTTAATTGCATAAAATACGGCTAATGTTTCGAGCTCGTACGAACTATATTTAGATTCGTCTGTTGACGTTCGCCTTGAGAAATATGAGACAACTTTTAATTGCGTATCGTGTTGTTGAAATAAAACAGCACCAAATCCTAAAGCGCTCGCGTCAGTGTGCAATTCAGTTTTGAAGTTTGGGTCGAAAATAACCAGTAACCGTCTGCTACTAAGATGGGCACAAACATAACTTTTCGCAATTTCTTGATCATTAGTCCAAACGAACTTTTCATTAGCTTTTGTTAACTTAGTAATACATGCAGTTCGCGAAGCAAACTCTGGAATGTTTTTCTAAAATACCTAGCCAAACCCATAAACTGACCGACTTCTTTTACATTTCGTGGATCTGGGGCATCTAACAGCGCCTGTACCTTGGCTTTTCCCGGTCTTACGCCCTCTTTGAAAATTTCTTGGCCGAGATAATGAATAGAGGTTTCAAAGAATCGGCATTTTTTAATATTTAGCGAAAAACCTGCTTTGGCTAACGCACGCAAAACACGTTCTAATTTTTCCAACCCTTCTGAAATGGTATCGCACGGAACTAATAAATCGTCGAAATACACAAAAACATCTTTATCTTTTAATTCTTTTAAGGCATTACTTACAGCACGCTGAAGAGTGGCCGCCCCATTAGAAAGACCATAAGGGACGCGCAAATATTCGTATCGTCCATCGGGAATAACAAAGGCAGTTTTCTCTATTGACTCTTTTTCAATTGGTATTTGATGAAAAGCCGCCGCCATATCTAGACTGATATAGTACTGACATCCTTTTAACCGATCGATCTGATCATCAATCCGCGGCAGGGGAAAACGGTCTTAAATCGTTATTCGATTAAGTGCTCTAAAATCAACACACAAACGACTAGTTCCGTCCTTTTTATGAACTAAAAGGACCGGACTAGCGTATGGCGAATTGCTCTCACAAATTATTCCATTTTTTAATAGGTCCTCTGCGATAGTTTTGACTTTTTCTTTCTCACACAGAGCCATTCGATAAGGGTTGTACCTGATAATTTTGTTTTTCTTGAGCCGAATAGACAGCTTAGCAGTAGAGAGAAGTGGATGGTACTGGAACCTCCCCCCACCACTTGGCCTTGAGTTCAAGGCGAGGCCACGTTCAAGGCAAGACCACGCAAGGTCACAGCTTAATGCTAAACTTCAAGGTCAAGGCAAGTTGTTCTGTGATCCACCTATAACCTTGAAATGTGGAAATAAATTAAGAGAGAGGGATGTGTAAATTTCAAAGCCACAGCTCAAGGCTAAACTTCAAGACCACATGGACAGTTCTAGAACCTCCCCCACTACTTTTTCTTGAAACCGAGGCTACACTTCAAGTTAAGGCCAAATTTCAAGGCCACAGCTCACGGCTAAACTTCAAGGCCACAACTCAATTCTGAAACTACCGCCAACACTTGGCTTTGAAACCGAGGCCAAACTTTACGGCCAAAGTTGCTGCTACTCCCCCTGCCACTTATCTTTTTATTCAAGGTCATGGTTAGTGTTCTCATCAAATTACATTTAAACTCTAGCTTAGACCATTCGGTCAACCTGACACTTCCAACAAGTTTAATGAAAGAGGCAAATATTTTCATAAATTGTTTTAATAACATTTAAAGATATATACAGATAATCAATTAACACTAATGCTATAATCACTTATCAGCTGCATAATATGTACAGTAACTCCTTCGGCGTTGTCCTCCTCCGCGAAGTAGACGGCCGTTCCGATTCTGGATAACTGCTTCATGGAGTATTTGCGTGGTCGCAATCACCACGTCCTTACCCACCAGAAGTCGACTTGTGCAAAAACGGAGGTGCGTTGCAATAATTAGAAATTGTGACCTTGAAGTCAGTAGCAGGAGCTGGCAACCTTGACTGTGAAATTGAGTTTGTATTAGTTTGCGTGCAGCATTTTACTTGATTTTGTTTATAAGTTTATAGGTATAACAGAGAGAGTAACAAAGTGCGTAAATGGGTTGACATGTATGTGATGCGATGTCATAATACCCAACATCAAGCGAGAATTAAAAATCACCGTCATGAACACAACCGCGAGGGTTGCAATCGCGTCTAACCATTGTGCCTCGGGTGATTTTAAACCCTTCGTAAAGGGCTCTCAACGTCAAGTCGGTAAAAACCTGCTGTTATTTTAATTTTCAAAATACCATTCAAACATGTCTAACCTCGTCTCCTTAAAGCACATTCGCCTAAGTGTGTTGGTTAATGGCATGCAAGCAGTTAACAGAATTTGAAAGTTAGTAATATAAAATCTTAATAAGAAATTGTAGTGACTAAATATAAAATAACTAGCTCACAGTTTGGCAGGATCCAGCAGCTCCTCCAAAAGTTCTTGCAAATCTTAAGAAAAGGAAAAAAGGAAATTAGACCGTGGTCTTTTATAAAATGGTTGTAAAGTGTGCTCGTTATTTGTAACCAGTGCATGACATTGAAAAATTGTATCCGAACTTTATTAAAAATGATTAAAACTGGTCATTTATTTACAGCAGCATCGAGGGAGAGAATGCATGATTTTCTGAAGCATTTTTTTTCCACAACTTCCAACACAGTTTTCGTAAATAAAGAAAATTTGTTACGATGTGTTTACTATAGAAACTACCTTTTTAAATCCCGGTTGTGGAAAAATAATATACATGTCGCCTGCACGCTATTAAATTTCGCAAAACGGCATTTATTGACAAACGATTTAGAATAGTATACTCCTATACTATTAAAAATAATTATGTTTAATAAAAGGCTTGTAGATAAATCATGTATGCGTTACGTTAAAGAATAGAGTACGAGCGATTCAATTTGTTTCTAATGAATAGTTAAAATTGAATATATAGGTATCTGAGATAACACACCAGAGTTGTGTACACAGAACGAATGGCTCGCAACTGAATGTGGAACTACGACAAGAATTTCGCTTGCAGCCAAAGAAACTTGTTTATGCTATCCTTGTAGTCTAGACAAATAAATGCAGTTGGAATGTTTTCTTGCCGGCAATGTGCAAAATTAATAAATTGGCACCAACGCTTCGAAACCAAATTTTATTTTACTGGATTGATTTCGTTGGCTATTTAAATAGCTGAAATATTCTGATCCTGTACTTTCAAAATTAAAAAGTACATGTGTGCATAACTCTGAATTTAGGTTATCAAAGACAGTATGTAAGCGCCTTTAGATTATTAACATTCCGTTTTCATATAAAGCTTATGTGTCGTTTATAACGCTGCATGCATTTTCTACTTAAACAGCCCATTTTTTCGTTTGTATATCAGTTGTTTACAGTAATCTGTAAATAATAATGAATGTTCGTTAGACTGCAAAGTGGTAAAGTTATTGCGTGTCGGTTTTATAATTGCGATTCTGCGGCAGGCGCGTTATACAACATATACAGCTTTCAATAATTAGAAATGTAAATTTCTACAAGATATCTCAGGAACTTTGTTTATTGCATTCTGAGTAACTAATATTTATAAATTGAAAGATATTAAAGAAATATAGACACTGTAAAAACAATTTCAAAGCACCAATACAAGAGTTGTGAGAAATTAGAATAGTTCTTCTGTGAAAGTTGGATTGAGAAATGTAATAATTGGCACCGTATCTACCATCCCATCTAGAAACAAGCTGTCTAACAGTTTCCATAGTTTTTCCAAAACATGCATTATTATGCATTTATATAATTTTTTCTAAAATGTGTTAGTTGACTGGGTTCTTAATTTTGTATTTATGTCTATATAGTCTTTCAACCAAAAAAATTGGTTAAAATTCAATACCCTATGAATTTTCAGCACTATAAGACCAGCTTGAATACATTGATTTAGATTTATATAATGAATGACATACCGCGTCTTAGGTTCCAAAGTTGTATGTAGTTTCTTTGGTTTGCCTCCAGGAGGAACTTTATGTTTTGCGCAAAATGGAAAATATTTATGCAGATCATGCAAATGTTGCGAACAATCTAAATTCACTTCTAAAATTATACTTATTCTTCAGCATCATCCGAAATATCAAGAATAGATTGCAAGGTTATGGAGTTTACTTGTTTTTCACGAAACCATTTAAAAATTTTCAAAGGTAAATACTGACTCGTAGACCAACCATGCAAATTTACTTTATCTAGAAGGGTTATTATAATTTTTTAGAAATTTATTATTTGCTTTACTATATTTGGTACAGCATTGACTTATACCACCTCTAATACCTCTTACAATAGAAAAGCAACATGTCTATATCAGTTAACAATTCTAATTTAGCTTTTGTATATTTGACCATACACTGGAACGTAAAACTGAGGGTTGTGTAGAAGTGACTGGGATCTAACCCATATGTTTCTATAGATTTAGTCCTAAAGTTCTCAAAAATATCAGCCAAAAGTAAAACATCACAGTTCAGATAAAGATCACTGTATTCTCCTAAATGTTTAATTTTAAATACATTCCAAATCATCTGTGCATGTTTGTAGTCTTGTTAGGAAATATCAGCTTGTTTTAATTTATTATAAAATTTTTACCTTTCTGGAAGAATCGTTCCATTAAACGTTTCCCAACTATCCATGTGATTGATTGATTGATTAAAAGCAGGGATTTAGATGGGTTAGTAGTGAGCCCAGTTTTGCACTTCGACTCTGTGGTCTTTTGTGCCCCCCCTGACCCTATTAAAATAGATCTGCACCTTCAACGAGTTGTAGGAGGTGTTTTACGAGGTGCTCGTGTGTGAGAGCTGCTCCGTGTGGAGTTCCCCCGAAAAGTTGCTGTCTTTTGCGGAGTAACGCTGGACAGTCGAAGATTATGTGTGAGGCTGTCTCCTCCTCTTCCTGACATAATCTACAGAGTATATCCCCTCTGTATATGCCTATTTTGTGTAGGTGTTTTCTCAGGTGGCAGTGTCCTGTGACTAGTCCTACCAGCCGTCTGATCTGAGTTCGTCCTAGATGGAGTACATCGGTTGTTAGTCTGCGAGAAGGCGTTCTAATTATTTCCTTCCCCAGTGTTTGTCCCTGTGTGGCATCCCAGCGAGAAGCGTGTTGTCTAACGGTCCATTTTTCTATCGCTGTTCGGATGCTTTGTTTGGGTATACCAAATACAGGTTCTGGGCCTATAAATGGGGTAGATGCACCAGCTTTTGCGAGGGCGTCTGCCGCTTCGTTTTCCTCTATCCCTGTGTGCCCTGGCACCCAAATGAGCTGAACAGTGTTCTTTTCAGATAGGAGTGTCAGGTGACTTAAGCATTCTCTTGTTAGCACAGAGCTTACACGAGGTGATTCAAGCGCTTTCAGTGCCGCTTGACTGTCAGAAAGTATGCTTATGCGTTGTTGGGAATACCCGCGTTTTGCATTTTCCTGGACGCATTGCATTATAGCAAAGATTTCAGCTTGAAAGACTGTGGCTTTGGTCCCAAGAGATACACTAATGTCCTCTTTTGGTCTTACGCCATGTATTCCAGCACCCGTGCCCTCTGCTGTTCGGGATCCATCTGTGTCCCAGACTAGCCCATTTGGCAGGTGGGTTGAGGTTTCTTGGGTCCAGTCATTGCGATCGTACCTCACAGTGAAAGGTTTGTCAAAGGAATACTCTGGAAGGCTGTAGTCTGAGCCCATTTTTAAGATGGGGTTACCTTCGCCCACTTCCTGTATCCGTTTGTGTCCGCACCGTTCCTGGTTGGTGTTCCAGTTTCCGGTGGTTTTCATTCTGTATGCTCCAATCTGGGCTTCCCCTTTTAGATATATGTCTAGAGGTGTTAGTCCCAAGAGAGCTTCCATAGATGCTGTTGGAGTGCTATTCATAACTCCACAGATGCACAAACAGGCCAGTCTCTGTATCCTGGATAGTTTTTTAATTGCTGTTTTTTGTTCTACCTTTGGCCACCATACCAAGGTGCCATAGGATATCACGGGTCTGATTACTGTTATGTAGTACCAATGAACCATCATTGGTCTCAGTCCCCATGTTTTACCAAACATGCGTCTACCCATCATGAGGGCCATTTTTGCTTTGTTTGCTATTTTGTCTAGGTGTGCATTCCAGTTTAGTTTTGCATCTAGGGTAATACCCAGATATTTAACTTCCTGGCTAACCTGAATTCTTTCACCAAAGATTGTAAGGTTGTTGAAGGCCTCTACATTTCTTTTCTTAGTGAAAGGTATTATAGATGTTTTACTAGGGTTTACCTTGAGGTTTTCCCTATTGCACCATGCCTAAGTGATATTCAGTGCCCTTTGCATGAGAGCTGCAATGATGGTTGGATACTTGCCCCTTATGAGAATGACTATGTCATCTGCATAACCTTGGGTGTAGAACCCTTCATCATTGAGTGTCTGCAGGAGATCGTTTACTACCATGTTCCACAGTAGTGGGGATAGTACACCCCCTTGTGGACAACCTCTGACAGCACGTGCCTTGAGGGATTCTTCTCCCAAATCGGCCTGTATCTGGCGTCCCTCTAACATGGTTTTTATCCATCTGTTTGTGATGTCGTCCACGCCATGTCTTAGGGTTGCAGTCATTATTGATTCGAAGGAGGTATTATCAAATGCTCCCTCTATGTCCAGGAAAGCAGCTAGGGCTACTTCCTTGTTGGTTATCGACATTTCTACCCTACTGAGTAGGTTGTGAAGTGCCGATTCGCATGATTTTCCTGGTTGATATGCATATTGGCTACGATGTATGGGATTGTCTTTCAAGACCCCATCTCGTATGTGCCTGTCTACCAGTTTTTCCATAGTCTTTAGACAGAAAGACATTAGGCTGATCGGTCTATATGCCTTTGGCGGGGTGTACGATGCTCGCCCTGGTTTGGGAATGAAGACGACCTTGATCGGTCTCCACGCCAGTGGCAAGTAGTTTCCCGCTAGGCATAGGCGAAAGATCTTAATTAGGATCGGTACCAGAAGGTCTATTCCCCGCTGCAGTAGAGCGGGGAAGATTCCATCTGGTCCGGGTGATTTATAAGGTAAGAAGGATTTTACAGCCCACTGTATCTTGCTGTGACTGATCACTTCCCTAGCTACCTTCCACTCGTCTCTCGCGGGCCTTTTTGAGAAGTTGCTAGGGACTGGCTGTGATGTTATGTTAGCCTGATCAGCCATCAGTGCTCCTGGAAAGTGTGCTTGAATTAGCATTTCCAGGGTTTCCCTTTCACTGGTTGTGTATTCCTGTGTCGGTTTTAGCATGTTCCCGACTGGATTTAAAGGGTCTTTTGACAGAACTTTGTGGAGGCGTGCTGTTTCTGTGGTGCCTTCAATGTCCCCACAGAAGCTCCTCCATGAGTCTGTTTTTGCTTTTCTCAGAGCTTTGTCATATTCGGTTAGAGCCTCGGCGTGTTGGCCCCACTCTCCGTTCCTTTTTGCTCTGTTAAAGAGTTTTCGTGCTCTTTTCCTCAGGTTGGCCAGGTGTTCATTCCACCATATGACCTTCCTGTTGGTCTGTCTCTTTCTTAATGGACAGTTGTTTTCATATGAGGTTAGTATGGCGTCATTCATTTGGTCCACAATTACCTCAATGTCTGCTGGCGTATAGATATGGGTTTTAACATCGGATAATTTGCTAAGAAGTTCCTCCCTGTATGCAGCCCAATCAGTTTTCCTGGGATTTCGATAGGTTATTGTTGCCTTTTCAAAATCTGCCAGGAAGTACTCAATGTGTCTATGATCAGACAGTGATGGTTCGTTAGATACGCGCCATTGTATTACTCTGTCTTGCAGTCCAGCCGTGGACAGAGTTATGTCAATGACTTCTTGCCGACGTCGAGTTACAAAAGTGGGCTCACTACCTCGGTTAAGTATTTGTAAGTTATTACTTACCAAATATTCCAGGAGATCGGTTCCTCTCTGGTTTGTGTCCGTGCTGCACCATGCAGTGTTGTGCGCATTGGCATCGCAGCCTGCTAAGAACTGGAGGCGGTTGGCCTCCCAGAACGTTACAGTTTCCATCAACTGTGTGCTTGGTGGAGGGTTGATGGCATCGTAGGGAAGGTATACGGAGGATATCACTACCTGCCTCTCGTTGCCCTCCCTGATTTGTTTCAGTTTAATGGTTGTTAGATCCCTAAAACATAAGTTGTACAGAGCCATGTATTTTACCCCTCTTCTTACATAAATACATGTCCTGGGTATATCAGAGGATTTATCGTATATTAACTCACCTCTGGCTTGTCCGAGTCCCATTATTTGGCCCCTTACTATCCATGGTTCTTGGATGAGGGCCACATCAATGTCCTCGGTTTGTAACCGGCTGCATAATACAGCCGTGGCTCCCCTACTGTGTTGGAGGTTTACTTGCAGTAGCCTCAGGACACTTGCTGGTGCTGGCGCCATCTTGTCCGTCAGGGGTAGGTACAGATAAACATCTGAATGTTGCTCTACCTAGGCCTAAACATGGCTTCATGTTCAGGCTACGGAGAGTGGTTAGGGATGCCTCGTCGATCAACATGATCAGTGTCCTGCCTTTAGGCTCCGATACACTGTTGATGACTCGCCAGTCCTCTGTCTTCAGCCCCTTGTTCTGGGTCTTAAGGAGATCAAGGATATCCTTCTGCGGTTTGGTACTAAAGGGTTTGGGAGCCCACATAAGTACTTTGGCCGCATTCAGGATCTCCTTGGCTGGTCCTACTCTGAGCCTAGCTCCCTCCCACAGCTGGAGGTTTGGAGTCGTGGTTGTCAGCCATGACTTCGTTTCCTCGCTCTTGCAGGAGAGGATGACTGCACCTTTTTCAAAGTAGCAGCTGTTGAACTGTGGTCCTGTTCCTTCCCCTCCGGGTTGGATTTGTCCCAACAGTGCGGACTGAATTTCTTCGGCTTGTTCCTCCGTCAGGCGTGTCTCTGGGAAGTCCTGAGGAGCTATAGCCATTTTTAATCCTTTAAGGGCTTCCTTAAAGGTTTCTTTCCTCACTGCATTATCATCAGTGCAGGACTTTTTTGCAGTTGTCGCGGTTTGGGAGTTTGGTGTGCTCCCGTCGGACCTCTGCCTCTTTTTAGAAAGTGTAGTAGCCGGTACGCCTGAGCCGCCAGCTATTTCTCCTTTCTTAGAAGGTGTAGTAGCCGGTACGCCTGAGCCGCCAGCTGTTTCACCTTTCTTAACACTGCCGGTGGGAGCGTGTGAGCTCTCGTCACGGTTTGTGTTAGGTTTCTTGGGGTTCTTTCTCCTATGGCGTATGGGTTCGCCAAGAGCTTTGGCCCTCTCGATTGCGGCTTTCCGTCTCTGTGCTCCAGAAAACCGTTGCAGTGACACCTTTTCGATTTTGGAGGTTAGGGTAACAGCCTCCGAATCGACGGTGGTTCCCTCCTCAGTTATGGTTTTTTCAGCCACATCTGATTTTGGTAATTTTAACAGGGCTTCTTCATCCCCGCTGGAAAGGTTAGGTAATATGTCTTCGTTATCCATATTGTTCCCACGAGTATGGGGGAAAGGGTTTCGACACGCACGGAGCCCCCTGCATACGTAAAGGGCTAAATACAACGGGGTGCGCCAGGTGCCCAGAGGTTGGTCGCTAGGGACCAGGTTGCCTCCTGGCCATGCATCCCTTCGGCGCGCACCGTACCTTGGGATTAGGGGGGTTTTTATAGTGGGGCCCCATCCACACGAACCAGGCGGTTAAGCCCAGTTCCCCGTGCCCCAGGTTGACACTACCCTGAGCGCCGAAGGCCACTCAGGGGTCGTTGCATCAAACACTGGTGGTTTACGGTATGCGAGTTGGTCTGCGACAGCTGTGCTGCTGACCAGTCATTCCCGTAAAGGGTCGTGGCCGTTCCCCTATCCGCCACCTGGGGACGCACCCGGTCGGCGCTCAACCGACATGGCAATTAAGCCATGCTCTCGGGAACTATCCATGTACTCGTAAGGAATAATTCCTTTTCTCATTAAAACATTTAGCTTTTCCATATTTAAATGGCTTCATGTATGATGTAAAATTTTAAAATCTTAATTCTAAATAAGATGCTGATGACTCGTTCAAAAACGATATGAGTCTACAAATCTACATTTATTACTTGTATTTGGAATATATTTAGTAAACAAAATATATCTTTCTTTATTTTTCTGTAAAAATACCGTCCTAGGATACATCACTTCGGTTGCTTCCAGGTAATTGACTGTGTTGTTTCAAGGTACGTTCCGTTGATGGACTTGTATCGTCGGTAGATTGGTTGTTTGCCCAATTGTGAAGGTTATGGCTTCCGTTTGTGTTTAATTTCAGACCCCGTTTTCCGAATCAGCCTGGTGCTGATCCAGCTACCCCTGCATCTTTCTGACTGTAGCTCTTAGCACTCTCGACTTGCTGTAGAGCATGAAGTCATCCTTACATATTGCGTATTTGGCTTTTATGCGCAGAGGATGTCATTGATGTAGATGTTGGATAGTATTGGGGGGGTCAGCAGCCACCCTCTGGGAGTTCCTGCTTCTATGGTGGTAACTTGGGATAACTTGTCTTGAACTCTGACGACGGAGGTATTGTTTGTCAGGTAACTGTTTAGAAGCTTTGTTCGATAGTTTGATGAGGAATCCCTGAATCTATACTTTATTAAACGCCTTTTCGGTATCAAGGAAGACAACGACGGTGGTTTCCCCTCTCTTGAAATTTCCCAGCTACATCGTCTATTACTTTAACGAGCTGTAGCGACGTTGTGTGTACTGGCACGAAGTCAAATTTCTCTGGCCGGAACTAGCCTATAGTTGTTGGGTTCTTTTTTTTCGTTATCCTGACTTAGAAAGCATGATTATGACGGTACGATTCCATGGAACAGGAACGTGGCGGTGTGTGGTGACCCCGTTGAATATTCGTGTTATTTACACCGGCGTCTTCTTCGGAATATTCTGAAGCAGTGCATACGAAATTCCATCTATTCGTGATGGATTTATGGCGACTTTGATGTAGGATAATGTTCTTTCCCTCGTTTGGTGAAGCGAACAGCGCATATTCGCCTAGTTCAACGGTCAATATCCTTTGTAGTCGGGTATTTGCTCCCCATACTTGTTCTTCGTCAGCGGCGTTGTTGGAGATGAAGTTGTTGTGGAGGGAGGAGGTGAAGATGTCGGCCTGTTCTTGCGGATCATAAGAGGGTCGATTTGTTCCTTGGATCGGACATGAGGAGCCCTGTTAAGTTGGCATTTTCCGACTTGTTGCAGGATGTTGCTGACGTGTTGGTTCCAGCCTTCATTGTAGAATTCCTTTATTGCTTGTTTCAGACATTCTTGTTTATTATTAAGAGGGCGTTTGATGGCCGGGTTCCTGATGATTTTCCATCTTCACACCAGCCTCCGTTTTTTCTTTTGGGACAGTTTTCGAGCACGGCGGTTGCAGTCAAGAATTTGCATCGCATTCTCGAGGGCCCTGCGTTTGGTTTTGGACGCAGTTGTCAATATCGTCAGTGATGATGATTTTGGGGTTGCAAATCTTGTATTTTTCTTTGTAGGTTTTTATTGTAATGACGCCAGTTCGTGGTGCGTCTGGTTGTACTTCGAGGTCCATTCTGCCTCGGACCTACGTTCACCGTGAGCAGTAGTGGGAGATGATCCGAGCTCAGGTCTTTCAGTGTTTCCTGGGAGTAGTGGAATGGCAGATCCTTGACTAGTATAATGTCTAGCACATCGGGTTGGTCTTGATGATTGCTTGGAACATGCGTCGGTGCTCCCCTGGATCTATGACCTCGTAGTTCCTTCCTGCTGTGTGGCTGAAGAGTCGTGCCCTTCAGTGTTATTGACTCGGGATTCTCCGGCTTGATGTTTTGTGTTTAGACTCTCCTGAAATCGGCGTCGGGAGGTTGCGTTCCATAAAATCATCCAGATTATTGCGTTGCTAGAGGCGTCCTTGGTTATTGCTAGGTTGATATTAGTCTTAGATATCTGGCGGCTACTCTTATTTGGACCCCCGTGACCTCCAACTCGTTTGCTTGCAGCGTAACTTGGTACTGTGCGATTTTATCTTTTACTATAATATCGAGCCAGCCACTAGCTGGAATTCCTGCTATCTGCGGTCTGTCCGTTCGATAGGTTTGACAGTTAAGATACCTTTAGTGAGACTTTTGGTACGATTTTGATCATCATCACGTAGATGTTGAGTGGTTTAGTGAGGTTTAGCATTTCTTTGTGTTTTGCACTGAATACCGTCGGCGTTCCAGTGGACAATGTTTAGTTGTACGTCTACTGGTGTATTATACATCTTGTGTTATAATGTCACTTAGTGACAGTTATTTTGCTGATCCACTGAGTGAGGTTATCCAAGTGGATCGTGAATCCCGTAGCTGCTATACAGCCTACTGGTGTTGTTTGGGTGCTGGTAGCTGCTTTCGGTTTTGCTATCCTGGGGTCGATGGGCACCTTGATACCGGTGACTGCTCTGTTGACGGCGGTGGCGGTTTTGGGAGGTGTGACAGCCTTGTAAGTGGCGGTGGCGTGTTTGGGTGTAGTGACATTCTTGGGTGGGGCTGGAATCCTTCTAGAGGTGGTGCCTGCCGTCCTTGGGTGGAAACAGATGCGGAAGCCGTACGAGCGCTGGCTGTTACAACTGAGGCGGCAGGGATTGCAATTGCATTGCTGCTGGTGGATGCTGTTGTTGTTGAGGAGACCTCTTGCGCTGTTGAGCGGAGCAGGCTGGTTGTTTCTAATTCATCTCCCGCCTTGTGTTTGGAAACCATCTTCGTTCTTCTCTGTGATTGGCTGTGATCCTGTTGGTTTTGCTAGTAGTGGGGCTCTCGCGAGTTCCTTTTTCTTTAATATGAATCAGTGAACAGAACAAAGCAACAAAGGAAATTTGCGTCGCCAAATACACGGCGAACGAAACAAAGAACTCTAACATCTGTTCACCAGCAAATCGCCTCGATCCTACAAAAATTTTAAGAAAACCGTTACCCACATAAAACAATAAATCGCGGCACGCGAGCTCAAAGAAGCACCAATTCTCAATCATAAACCGCTGCAATAAAGGGGCCAACGGATCGCCGAACCTCAATAACGGAAGCCGACCAAACGGCGCCGCAGCGAACAAATTAATAAACCAAGTTCGATCACTAAAACGCTCTTAAATCAGAGTGCGCCAAATCCAAAACCCCACATAAGGACACCTGCCGATAGGAAAAAGCAACCGCCACCTAATAAAACAACGCCCAGGGCGCTAGCACACATACAGGTGGAGTAAAAGCAATTTTTCCATCAGACAGCAAATACATGCGGCCGGAGCTCGCTCGAGAGAGCGGCCGAAAATTCAGCGGCCCAGCAGAAACGCATCTTTGTAACGGAGAAATCAGGGCCACGACAAAATACAGCGGGCAAGGATACAATATTACAAATTAAAGTATAATTAACGGAAGGAAGCATCCCAGAAAAGCGAAATTGGTCTCAAAAGTCTTATAAAAATAGCGCGCAACCGATCGAAGCATAATAAACTTATTAACATACGCCATAAGAGTAATGCTTAATTAAGCTTTACGCGGAACACGGAATTAAAAATTCAAAGTTGAGCTAATCTTTACCAAAACATAGCAAATTGGGTGTCGTTAGAATCGACATTTCAACGACTATTGATTGCGACTCAAATCAAGTGGATAATTGATCGCGCCGCTCAATTAAACGCTATAATCCGAAATATATCGAAAACGGGCAAATCATCCCTTCTACTTCGACCAATGAGCTGCGAGATCGCGTTTGACAAAGGACTGGCTCCTTTAAATAGTCAGACGCTGGCAGTAGGAAATCACTCTGCCTCGGCGGGTCAATCCAGCAGCAACTCAATCCAGGAGAGTCAAACCAGCATCAACTCAACCCAGGAGAGTCCACCAGCAGCCACTTCAGCTTCCAGGACCACCAGCAGCCACTTCAGCTCCAGGACCACCAGCCGTTTCATCTACTGGACTTAGCTGTCTGCCGCATCTTCGTGGACTTAGAGCCGATCCACTTCATTGGACTCTGCTGTCTGACGTCTTCGTGGGACTTGGAATTCGAGCCACTTCAGCTTCCAGGACCAGCTAGCAGCTCCAGCCTCTCCAGAGCCTATCACCCTCGTGGACTTAGAGCCAATCCTCCGCATTGGACTCTGCTGCCTGCCGTCTTTGGAAAGCCACTTCCGCCAGCTGCCGCCTCCGCCAAAGGAGATCAGCACTGCCGCCGACGTTGCCGCCGCCGCTGCTCACAGCCCGCCGCCCCGTCGCCAGTCGCCACCGCCGCCGCTGCAACCGCAGAAGCAAGCCGCCAGCCGCCGCCTCCGCCGAGGAGATCAGCACTGCCGCCGACGTTGCCGCCGCCGCTGCTCACAGCCCGCCGCCCCGTCGCCAGTCGCCACCGCCGCCGCTGCAACTGCAGAAGCAAGCCGCCAGCCGCCGCCTCCGCCAAAGGAGATCAGCACTGCCGCCGACGTTGCCGACCTACCGCCGCTTTCAGGCTGAAGTACACGCTATTAACGTATGCGTGAACATCAGCATAGAAAAGAAGCTGCTCAATCGAGACATACACATTCTCTCAGACAGTCAGGCAGCACTGAAAGCGCTAAACGCTTTCAGTACTTTATCGAGACTGGTCAAGGAATGCAAATCCAAACTTCAAACCTTAAGCCAGGGAAATACAGTAAAATTATGCTGGATCCCAGGTCACCAAGGTATTGAAGGAAACGAAAAGGCGGACAAGCTCGCAAAAGAAGCAGCCCGTAATGCAATGACCGGTCCAGAACCTGGTCTAAGCATTCAGAAAAACCAAGCCCGCTCAGCCATTAATGAATGGGTCAATACCGCACACCAACTAAGGTGGAGAAACTACAATCAAGCAACACACTGCAAAAGATTGCTAAAAACTCCGAATCCACATACCACCAAAACCCTGTTGAGACTGAACAGAACTCGAATCAAGCAAGTAGTCAGTCTACTAACAGGCACTGGAGCATTCAGAGAATTTATGCACAGGATCAATATCTATAGAGATGAACCTGTTTGCAGACTATGCCAAGAGGATGATGAAACAGCCTATCATATCCTCTTTGAATGCCCAGCATTAGAGCGTAAAAGACACCAACTTGATTGGAGCCTTAACTCTATTGACAACCGCAAGCTAGTAGGCGACATTGCAAGTCTAGTAAAAGATACGGATGTCGGCTTGCTTACTTGAAAACTCCCGACAGTACAAAAAGCCCAAAGGGCTGACGTGCGCATGCCAGCAAAAGGCAGTCGTGAAACCTAATCTAATCTAATCTAATCTACCGCCGCTCTCAGCCCGCCGCCCCGCTCCAGCCGCCGTTCCCGAGAGGCCTACTCGATCCGCCGACGTCCCAGGAGGACCACCCAGCGCTCGCTACAAGCCGTGCCCCGGACTGCTTCCCGGAAGGACCGGACTGCGTCCAGGCCGCGTTCCCCGCCTCCGGCCAGTAGGAAAGGTCGCCCCATCACCTCCCGCGCCCCCAGCGCCCGGGTCTAGATGACCCTTTGTATATATATCTCTTGTCGTTTTTTTTTGTTTTTTTTGTATATATAATATTAACTTTGGTTTGTATATATAATCGTGTCCGTAGAAATAAAAGTATTAAAAGTTTACACCAATCAATTAGTAGCATCGACCAGGGTAACGCCCACACCCCTTCTTACGCTGACGCCATTGTGGAATCTACCGCTGAGCATAGACGTAGGCTTGTTAATTGGCGCCCAACGTGGGGCCAGCCTTTGGTGGATATCAGAGGGAAGCCACGCCCACTGCAATGGTGAAGTCGACGAAGAAGGATGGACGCAACTCCGCCGAGGACCAACAAGGAACTTCAGCAGACACCGCCTCCAAGTCCCAGCCCAGTGCGACAGGAAGTCAACAAAGACAACCAACAGCAAATGGCGCACCACCTTGCGAGCCTAGCAAGGGCAGCAACAAGGAGAAACCAAGATGAATGAAGAGGACCAACACCACTTCTGGGAGTGGTAGTAAACACCCAGTGGCGCCCAAATCAAATTTCAACATCACCACCAACAACCATGATCCACAACGATTCACAGCAATCTCAAGGATCCCTCATCACCAGTTTTCTGGCCTGCACTGCCAATGTGCTACCAGAAGCTCAGCACCAGCTCTCTGGCCAACACTTCAAATATGCTGCTAGAAGCTCGCCGCCAACTCTCTGCAGAAGCTCCAGCACCTGCACGCAGCACAAACTCACCGAGAAGAGCAACAGGGGAACAGCGCTCGCTGAAAGGCCCAAGCCCACAACTCCACCGGAACACGCACAACAGGTCCCCGAAGCTATGACTTGCCGCCTCCGCCACCGAGGGTCAATCTGTCCGCGCCAAGGATACCCCAAGCCTCCACCCGCACCCACCGCGTGCCGCCGAGGTGTATCCTTCCGCAGATCCACCCAGCGCGTGAGGAATGCCGCAACACCACCATACTTCGCCTGGTCACGTGCGCCCGCTTCCGGAACATCAGGCACAGCCCCTTTTACGACAAGGATCCACCTAGCTTCTTCTCCAGACGTCAACGCGTCCAACTAGCCCAAGCAGCCCCGACCAAAGTGTCTCCCCTCAGCCGCCTCCACGTTAGCAACCCGGGTCGCCTAGGGAAACAGAAACTCCGCGTCAAGGAGAGGACTTCGCCTAAGCACGCACTTTAAGATACCGAAGTCCTGGCATCTCGCTTACTTCTCCGCGGAGCGATCTGGTCAAGACTGGACCCTCAAACTTCGCCCGCACCAACCGCGTGCCGCCGAAGCCCGGCCACAGATCCGCCCCAGCACGTGAATAAGCTCACGCCGCCAAGGGACTTCGCTTGGACACGAGCCCAGGTTCCAGGAGTCCTGACCGAAGTTTCCAACACCCCAGGTCGACATCCGCTCCCACGAGTCCCGGCTGACGACACCTTTCATCGGAACGCTTCCATCGCCACCAAGGCCCCAACACCAGCTCTCTGGCCAGCACTTCAAATATGCTACCAAAAGCTCATCACCAGCTCTCTGGCCGGCAGTGCCAATCTGCTGCCAGAAGCTCGCCACCAACTCTCTGCAGGCACTCCAGCACCTGCACTCAGCGCAAATTCGCCGAGAAGCGCAACAGAGAAGCACGCTCACTAGAAGGCCGAAGCTCACGCCTCCGCCGGAACAGGCGCCCCAGGTCCCCGAAGCTAGGACTTGCCACCTCCACCACCGAAGGTCAATCTGTCCGCGCCAAGGATGCCCCAAGCCTCCGCCCGCACCCACCGCGTGCCGCCGAGGTGTATCCTTCCGCAGATTGGCTCAGCACGTGAGGACTGCCGGCGTTGCCATACTTCGCCTGGTCACGCGCTCCCACTTCCGGAAGATCAAGCACGGCACCTTCTACGACGAGGATCCACCTGGCTTCTCACCCAAACGTCAACACGTCTGATTAGCCCTAGCAGCCCCCGAACAAGGTGTCCCACCTCAGCCGTCTCCACGTCAGCAAGTCGGGTCACCTAGAAGGATAGGAACTTCGCGTCAAGGAGAGGACTCCGCCTAAGCACGCACTTCAAGACCCCGAACTCCTAGCATCGCGCTTATGTCACCGAGGACCGATCTGGCCGCGCCTGGACCCCCAAGCTTCCGCCCGCACCAGCCGTGTACTGGCGAAGTACGCCCAGCCACAGATCTGCTCCAGAACGTGAAAAAGCCCACGCCCCAAGGGACTTCGCTTGGACACGAGCCCCAGGTACCAGGAGTCCTGGCCGAAGTTTCCAACACCCCAGGTCGACATCCGCCCCCCACGAGTCCCGGCTGACGACACCTTCCATCGGAACGCTTCTCACCGCCGCCAAGGCCCCAACAACGACCTTCAACGGCCCAACATCTCGCTCATCGAGATACCTCCACCGAGCAGCGTATCATTCCATAGGGATTCAGCGACCACTTAGCCCAAAGATGCATGACGGCCAGCGAACCAGCAAAGGAAAGATCCCCTCCGGTTTCAAGAACCTGCTACAAGGGATCATGCGACTCGCAACCAATCATCACCATGTGAGGATTCACAAGGGCATCTACGGATAACCGGCCACTCATATCTCGCAGTACCACCAAGGAATCCGCCGCTAAGCCAGTTAGACGTTGTCGAGGAGAAAAATTCACGCCGACCAACTCCGCCCCTTCTTCCCAGCTCCTTAGAAAATTCATGCACGGATCGAGGACGCCAAAGGAGGGGGGAATTAATATGAATCAGTGAACAGAACAAAGCAACAAAGGAAATTTGCGTCGCCAAATACACGGCGCACGAAACAAAGAACTCAAACATCTGTTCACCAGCAAATCGCCTCGATCCTACAAAAATTTTAAGAAAACCGTTACCCACATAAAACAATAAATCGCGACACGCGAGCTCAAAGAAGCACCAATTCTCAAGTATAAACCGCTGCAATAAAGGGGCCAACGGATCGCCGAACCTCAATAACGGAAGCCGACCAAACGGCGCCGCAGCGAACAAATTAATAAACCAAGTTCGATCACTAAAACGCTCTTAAATCAGAGTGCGCCAAATCCAAAACCCCACATAAGGACACCTGCCGATAGGAAAAAGCAACCGCCACCTAATAAAACAACGCCCAGGGCGCTAGCACACATACAGGTGGAGTAAAAGCAATTTTTCCATCAGACAGCAAATACATGCGGCCGGAGCTCGCTCGAGAGAACGGCCGAAAATTCAGCGGCCCAGCAGAAACGCATCTTTGTAACGGAGAAAGCAGGGCCACGACAAAATACAGCGGGCAAGGATACAATATTACAAATTAAAGTATAATTAACGGAAGGAAGCATCCCAGAAAAGCGAAATTGGTCTCAAAAGTCTTATAAAAATAGCGCGCAACCGATCGAAGCATAATAAACTTATTAACATACGCCATAAGAGTAATGCTTAATTAAGCTTTACGCGGAACACGGAATTAAAAATCAAGTCGATAATTGATCGCGCCGCTCAATTAAACGCTATAATCCGAAATATATCGAAAACGGGCAAATCATCCCTTCTACTTCGACCAATGAGCTGCGAGATCGCGTTTGACAAAGGACTGGCTCCTTTAAATAGTCAGACGCTGGCAGTAGGAAATCACTCTGCCTCGGCGGGTCAATCCAGCAGCAACTCAATCCAGGAGAGTCGAACCAGCATCAACTCAACCCAGGAGAGTCCACCAGCAGCCACTTCAGCTTCCAGGACCACCAGCAGCCACTTCAGCTCCAGGACCACCAGCCGTTTCATCTACTGGACTTAGCTGTCTGCCGCATCTTCGTGGACTTAGAGCCGATCCACTTCATTGGACTCTGCTGTCTGACGTCTTCGTGGGACTTGGAATTCGAGCCACTTCAGCTTCCAGGACCAGCTAGCAGCTCCAGCCTCTCCAGAGCCTATCACCCTCGTGGACTTAGAGCCAATCCTCCGCATTGGACTCTGCTGCCTGCCGTCTTTGGAAAGCCACTTCCGCCAGCTGCCGCCTCCGCCAAAGGAGATCAGCACTGCCGCCGACGTTGCCGCCGCCGCTGCTCACAGCCCGCCGCCCCGTCGCCAGTCGCCACCGCCGCCGCTGCAACCGCAGAAGCAAGCCGCCAGCCGCCGCCTCCGCCGAGGAGATCAGCACTGCCGCCGACGTTGCCGCCGCCGCTGCTCACAGCCCGCCGCCCCGTCGCCAGTCGCCACCGCCGCCGCTGCAACTGCAGAAGCAAGCCGCCAGCCGCCGCCTCCGCCAAAGGAGATCAGCACTGCCGCCGACGTTGCCGACCTACCGCCGCTCTCAGCCCGCCGCCCCGCTCCAGCCGCCGTCCCCGAGAGGCCTACTCGATCCGCCGACGTCCCAGGAGGACCACCCTGCGCCCGCTACAAGCCGTGCCCCGGACTGCTTCCCGGAAGGACCGGACTGCGTCCAGGCCGCGTTCCCCGCCTCCGGCCAGTAGGAAAGGCCGCCCCATCACCTCCCGCGCCCCCAGCGCCCGGGTCTAGATGACCCTTTGTATATATATCTCTTGTCGTTTTTTTTTGTTTTTTTTGTATATATAATATTAAGTTTGGTTTGTATATATAATCGTGTCCGTAGAAATAAAAGTATTAAAAGTTTACACCAATCAATTAGTAGCATCGACCAGGGTAACGCCCACACCCCTTCTTACGCTGACGCCATTGTGGAATCTACCGCTGAGCATAGACGTAGGCTTGTTATCTTTAACTCAGCTTGATACTCCGGGCCTTTTCGATAATTAACAGGATGCGGGCCGCTGTAGATTTTGCGTTGCTGGAGGTCTTTGGTTGTCGGTAGGCTGATATTAGTTTTAGATCTCTTCCGACTACTCTTGCTTGGACCCTCGTGGTCTCCAGCTCGGTTGCTTGTAGTGTAACTTGCTGCTGTGCGAGTTTGCCTGTCACTAGAATATAGGTCCCTCTTCTAGTTGGAATTGCTGCTATCTGAGGTCTGTCCGTTCCATAGGTTTGGTAGTTAACTAACTTTAGTGAAACTTTTAGTGTGAGATGTGTCTCGTTGATCATCATCACGTCGACGTTGAGTGTTTTATTGAGGTTTCGCATTTCTTGCATTTTGCACTGAATGCCGTTAGCGTTCCAGTGGACGATGTTTGGTTGTGAGTTTACTGGTGTATTAACCGTCTTGTGATATAATATCACTTATTGACACTTATTTTGTTGATCCACTGAGATAGTTTGTCCAAGTGGATCGTGAATCACATAGCTGTTATGCAGCCTACTGGTGATGTTTGGGTGTTGGTAGCTGCTCTAGGTTTTGTTGTCTTGGGGACCGGTGGTCACCTTGAAGCCGGTGGCTGCTCTGTTGGCGGCGGTGATGGTTTTAGGAATTTACCGCCACCGTTGGAGGTCGTTGACTACTTTCGGGATTGTAAAATTTATTATAATTACTCTAGAGAGCAGAACTATAACACCGTGATATGTGGCCACCTTTGTCTAAATATTCTCTATAAATGAATGTAAACGATAACGCACATCATAGTCATTTCTATGCTATTGGCCGTTGAAGGTGTGGGTAATGTATTGCATGCTGCGTATGCCGAGCCTATAAGATTAAATCCTAGACAGAGGTATGAGCTCGCTTTAAGGAGATTCTACGGCTGCAATTCGATTAAAAATATCCATTCCTGTAACGATAAGTTTTATTATAGAGATAAGGATCTCCATGTACTCACTATTCCACATGATTCGTATGAAATCGATCAGCTAAGTTCATATTTAGAAAAACACGTAGAGAGCACCATACTAAGCGCAAACAATAATAGGCAAAAATTCGAAATTAAATCGATGTACACTGTGGATCTTTCAAAACCCGATTCTATTAGTCGAATGCTCGGATTCAAATCAATGAATACAAACTTAAACACACTCACATATCTGAATTGGATATACAGATAAGTAAACACACGAATGTTTACATTGAATGCAACATTACACGAGGTTCTTATCGTAATAATTTACCTGCGCATATTCTGTATGGGTTTAGTATTTCCGTGGAGTCTGGGTTCCGTATGGAAAATGTTCCAAATGCACCTATTTATTTAGAGGTTAATGTCGAAACCATTTATAGCATCGAGATCCGGCTCGTGAATCAGAAGGGTGAACTAATAGATTTTGGAAACGAGCAAGTTAGTGTAATCTTAGAGTAAACTTGTTTTAATAAATGTATACTGTTTAGAATACAAAAATAAACGTCTTACCCACTTCGCTGATTTGGACCGAAATTATGTATCCTAGGATGGTATTTTTACCGAAAAATAAAGAAAGATATATTTTGTTTACTAAATATATTCCAAATACAAGTAATAAATGTAGATTTGTAGACTCATATCGTTTTTGAACGAGTCATCAGCATCTTATTTAGAATTAAGATTTTAAAATTTTACACATACATGAAGCCATTTAAATATGGAAAAGCTAAATCTTTTAATGAGAAAAGGAATTATTCCTTACGGGTACATGGATAGTTGGGAAACGTTTAATGGAGCGATTCTTCCAGAAAAGTCAAAATTTTATAATAAATTAAAACAAGCTGATGTTTCCTAACAAGACTGCAAACATGCACAGATGATTTGGAATGTATTTAAAATTAAACATTTAGCAGAATACAGTGATCTCTATCTGAACTGTGATGTTTTACTTTTGGCTGATATTTTTGAGAACTTTAGGACTAAATCTATAGAAACATATGGGTTAGATCCCAGTCACTTCTACACAACCCTCGTTTTACGTTCCAGTGTATGGTCAAATATACAAAAGCTAAATTAGAATTGTTAACCGATATAGACATGTTGCTTTTTTATTGTAAGAGGTATTAGAGGTGGTATAAGTCAATGCTGTACCAAATATAGTAAAGCAAATAATAAATTTCTAAAAAATTATAATAACCCTTCTAAACACCTTCTAGATAAAGTAAATTTGCATGATTGGTCTACGAGTCAGTATTTACCTTTGAAAAATTTTAAATGGTTTAGTGAAAAACAAGTAAACTCCATAACTTTGCAATCTATTCTTGATATTTCGGATGATGCTGAAGAAGGTATACTTTTAGAAGTGAATTTAGATTGTTCGCAACATTTGCATGATCTGCATAAATATTTTCCATTTTGCGCAGAACATAAAGTTCCTCCTGGAGGCAAACAAAAGAAACTACATACAACTTTGGAACCTAAGACGCGGTATGTCATTCATTATATAAATCTAAATCAATGTATTCAAGCTGGTCTTATAGTGCTGAAAATTCATAGGGTATTGAATTTTAACCAATCCTTTTGGTTGAAAGACTATATAGACATAAATACAAAATTAAGAGCCCAGTCAACTAACACATTTTAGAAAAAATTATATAAATGCATAATAATGCATGTTTTGAAAAAACTATGGAAACTGTTAGACAGCTTGTTTCTAGATGGGATGGTAGATACGGTGCCAATTATTACATTTCTCAATCCAACTTTCACAGAAGAACTATTCTAATTTCTCACAACTCTTGTATTGGTGCTTTGAAATTGTTTTTACAGTGTCTATATTTCTTTAATATCTTTCAATTTATAAATATTAGTTACTTAGAATGCAATAAACAAAGTTCCTGAGATATCTTGTAGAAATTTACATTTCTAATTATTGAAAGCTGTATATGTTGTATAACGCGCCTGCCGCAGAATCGCAATTATAAAACCGACACGCAATTACTTTACCACTTTGCAGTCTAACGAACATTCATTATTATTTACAGATTACTGTAAACAACTGATATACAAACGAAAAAATGGGCTGTTTAAGTAGAAAATGCATGCAGCGTTATAAACGACGCATAAGCTTTATATGAAAACGGAATGTTAATAATCTAAAGGCGCTTACATACTGTCTTTGATAACCTAAATTCAGAGTTATGCACACATGTACTTTTTAATTTTGAAAATACAGGATCAGAATATTTCAGCTATTTAAATAGCCAACGAAATCAATCCAGTAAAATAAAATTTGGTTTTGAAGCGCAGGTTCCAATTTATTAATTTTGTACATTGCCGGCAAGAAAACATTCCAACTGCATTTATTTGTCTAGACTACAAGGATAGCATAAACAAGTTTCTTTGGCTGCAAGCGAAATTCTTGTCGTAGTTCCACATTCAGTTGCGAGCCGTTCGTTCTGTGTGCACAACCCTGGTTTGTTATCTCAGATACCTATATATTCAATTTTAACTATTCATTAGAAACAAATTGAATCGCTCGTACTCTATTCTTTAACGTACCGCATACATGATTTATCTACAAGCCTTTTATTAAACATAATTATTTTTAATAGTATAGGAGTATACTATTCTAAATCGTTTGTCAATAAATGTCGTTTTGCGAAATTTAATAGCGTGCAGGCGACATGTATATTATTTCTTCACAACCGGGTTTTAAAAAGTAGTTTCTATAGTAAACACATCGGAACAAATTTTCTTTATTTACGAAAACTGTGTTGGAAGTTGTGGAAAAAAAATGCTTCAGAAAATCATGCATTCTCTCCCTCGATGCTGCTGTAAATAAGTGACCAGTTTTAATCATTTTTAATAAAGTTCGGATACAATTTTTCAATGTCATGCACTGGTTACAATTAACGAGCACACTTAACAACCATTTTATAAAAGAACACGGTCTAATTTCCTTTTTTCCTTTTCTTAAGATCTGCAAGAACTTTTGGAGGGACTGCTGGATCCTGCCAAACTGTGAGCTAGTTATTTTATATTTAGTCACTACAATTTCTTATTAAGATTTTATATTATTAACTTTCGAATTCTGTTAACTTTTGCATGCCATTAACCAACACACTTAGGCGAATGTGTTTTAAAGAGACAAAGTTAGACATGTTTGAATGGTATTTTGAAAATTAAAATAACGAGATTGCAACCCTCGCGGTTGTATTTATGCCGGTGATTTTTTATTCTCGCTTGATGTTGGGTATTATGACATCGCATCACATACATGTCACTCTCTCTGTTATACCTATAAACCTATAAACAAAATCAAGTAAAATGCTGCACGCAAACTAATACAAACTCAATTTCACAGTCAAGGTTGCCAGCTCCTACTACTGACTTCAAGGTCACCATTTCTAATTATTGCAACGCACCTCAGTTTTCGCACACAAGTCGACTTCTGGTGGGTAAGGACGCGGTGATTGCCACCACGCAAATACTCCATGAGGCAGTTATCCAGAATCGAAACGGCCGTCAACTTCGCGCAGGAGGAGGACAACGCCGAAGGAGTTACTGTACATATTATGCAGCTGATAAGTGATTATAGCATTAGTGTTAATTGTTCATCTGTATATATCTTTAAATGTTATTAAAACAATTTATGAAAATATTTGCCTCTTTCATTAAACTTGTTGGAAGTGCCAGGTTGACCGAATGGTCTAAGCTAGGGTTTAAATGTAATTTGATGAGAACACTAACCATGACCTTGAATAAAAAGATAAGTGGCGGGGGGAGTAGCAGCAACTTTGGCCGTGAAGTTTGGCCTCGGTTTCAAAGCCAAGTGTTGGGGGGTAGTTCCAGAATTGAGCTGTGGCCTTGAAGTTTAGCCGTGAGCTGTGGCCTTGAAATTTGACCTTAACTTGAAGTGTAGCCTCGGTTTCAAGAAAAAGTAGTGGGGAAGGTTCTAGAACTGTCCATGTGGTCTTGAAGTTTAGCCTTGAGCTGTGGCTTTAAAATTTACACATCCCTCTCTCTTATTTATTTCCACATTTCAAGGTTATAGGTGGATCACAGAACAACTTGCCTTGACTTGAAGTTTAGCATTAAGCTGTGACCTTGCGTGGCCTCGCCTTGAACGTGGCCTCGCCTTGAACTCAAGGCCAAGTGGTGGGGGGAGGTTCCAGTACCATCCACTTCTCTCTACTGCTAAGCTGTCTATTCGGCTCAAGAAAAACAAAATTATCAGGTACAACCCTTATCGAATGGCTCTGTGTGAGAAAGAAAAAGTCAAAACTATCGCAGAGGACCTATTAAAAAATGGAATAATTTGTGAGAGCAATTCGCCATACGCTAGTCCGGTCCTTTTAGTTCATAAAAAGGACGGAACTAGTCGTTTGTGTGTTGATTTTAGAGCACTTAATCGAATAACGATTAAAGACCGTTTTCCCCTGCCGCGGATTGATGATCAGATCGATCGGTTAAAAGGATGTCAGTACTATATCAGTCTCGATATGGCGGCGGCTTTTCATCAAATACCAATTGAAAAAGAGTCAATAGAGAAAACTGCCTTTGTTACTCCCGATGGACAATACGAATATTTGCGCGTACCTTATGGTCTTTCGAATGGTCCAGCCACTCTTCAGCGTGCTGTAAGTAATGCCCTAAAAGAATTAAAAGATAAAGATGTTTTTGTGTATTTCGGCGATTTATTAGTTCCGTGCTACACCATTTCAGAAGAGTTGGAAAAATTAGAACGTGTTTTGCGTGCGTTAGCAGAAGTAGGTTTTTACTAAATATCAAAAAATGCCGATTCTTTGAAAATGAATAATGTGTTACAAATTTATGTTAAAATTTTCGGAACTACCAAACGACTTATTTCTGATCGAGGCACAAATTTTACTGATAAAACTGTGAAAGAATTGTTGACAAAATTAGGGATCAAGCAACATCTTATAGCAAAAAGTGCACCCCGTGGCAACGGACAGGTGGAAAGATATGTTTCAACAGTACTAAATTTATTAAGGACAGAAATTCAAAATAAGTCAGAATGGTCGACCAGTGTTTCTAAATTGCGAGTAGCTTTAAATACTAGATTTTCACCTATTTACTTACTAACCGGTCAAAACAGTAGTTTACCTGAAATAGGATCCTTGACAGAATTTATGTTGCCAAAAGAAACTAATACTAATTTGGAAAATGACCGAGCTCTGGCATACGAGCGTACAAAAAAACAAGCAGATTATTCTAAGCGACGATTTGATAAGACTAGAAGAACCAACAAAACAATAAATGTGGGTGACTTTATTTTCCATCCCTCCGGAAATTCGCATTTATCCAAGCTCGAGCGAAAATATGAAGGTCCGTTTGAAGTGCTGCAGCTTCTACCTAACGATCGGTTGGAAATTCAGAACTTGGCTACTACCCGGAAGAGAATAGTTGGGAAAGATATGGTCCGAACTTGGCCAGGAGAATTTTCGCCAGGAGAATTTTCCGACTAAGTATACAGTAACGGTGAGTAGAAAGGGCTGTGTGAGCATTTTGTGAAAATTCTGAGCATTGTTAAAATTGTGTGAATTCTGAGCATTGTTAAAATTGTGTGAGCATTTTGTGAAAATTCTGAGCATTGTTAAAATTGTGTGAGCATTTTGTGAAAATTCTGAGCATTGTTAAAATTGTGTGAGCATTTTGTGAAAATTCTGAGAATTGTTAAAATTGTGTGAGCATTTTGTGAAAATTCTGAGCATTGTTAAAATTCTTGCTGTGTAACTTGTGAGCATTCTTGCTTGCTGTGAAACTGATGAGAAACCAATTCGTTGAAAGCAGAACGCTTTACGGTGGTATTCTTTGTGAATGGAAATAGTAGTATTGGTTTTTACAATGGTTTCAAGCACAACGCTTTGCAAAGTTGCTGTTGATTATACGAGGGCTGCTGAAAGCACAACGCTTTGCAGAATGATTAACAAAAAAATGTTTCGGGTTGCTGTTGAAAGCATAACGCTTTACAGAACAAACTGTTGAAAGCATAACGCTTTACAGGACGAACTGTTGAAAGCTTAACGCTTTACAGGACAAACTGTTGAAAGCATAACGCTTTACAGGACAAACTGTTGAAAGCTTAACGCTTTACAGGACAACTGTTGAAAGCATAACGCTTTACAGGACGAACTGTTGAAAGCTTAACGCTTTACAGGACAAACTGTTGAAAGCATAACGCTTTACAGAACAAACTGTTGAAAGCATAACGCTTTACAGGACAAAAGAGAAAGGAGCTTACTGTTGAAAGCAAAGCACTTTGCAGGACGAAAAGCTGGGTATTGGATGTGAATATTGAATAGAAAATCGCTTTATTGATATGTTATTGATGTTGTGATGATTATGGAATGTATGAAAAGTTGATTGCTGTTGTCTTTAGGAGTAAAACTCGATGCTTCAGAGTTGTTTCTCCATTCCAGGTAGTTTGGTAGTTAAATACGAGGAGGACGACATCCTGGGTGATGGTTAATTCGAGAACGAATTCAAGCATCAGGTTGGCCGTGTGAGCATTTTTGTGGATTTTTATCGATTTTTATCGAGGGCAATGGAAATCAACCCTGACGACCTTTCCTGGGTCCGATTGCAAGACCGAGACGAATTCCAAATTCCTGCCGGCTAATTGGGCGGCACGAGGGGCGGCGCTCACCCCGAGACCGACTGTTTTGGTTATTAGTGTTAAGACTCATAAAAACGAGAAGTTATTAGTATCGAGATTTCTGTTCAAATATTCATTCTGGGGTTTGCCTTGTAGCTGAAAACTCGTGAAAATAAAGAGCAGTGGTTGAACAGGGCGTGTTGTGTTTAATTTACCCTTTTAATCGAGATAAATCTCATATTTATTTCCGATGCTTCTAAGTACTAGTACAATAAAGAGCCACTTTATGGACTCAGATTCATAAATAGGCCTTTATGATGCAGTCGAGCATAAAATTACACAACAGTACACACGCATTCACCCACACCCCCATCTATAGATATAGATAGAATGAAAATGGAAATATTTTTTAAAAGGAGAACGTTTTCCAGAGCTCAGCCTTACACGATGCAAATAATAAATCTTAAAATTCACATTTATTCTGCATTTGAGAATTATAATTTTGCAAGTTCCTACGACTCGACGAATTGTAAAAACAATTTCAAGGCTAACTCGAATAAATAGAACGTAAATTAAAACACAAGTTTGGCATCCCAAATACTGCTGTCATGTGGTGTATATAAATACAGCGTGCACGGTACATCAATTTTATAGTTTACAAAAATAATTGCATGCCATCGCTAACGTTACTCAACTGTCACGCAAGAGATGCAAAGCAATTGGTGCTCCCAATACATTGAAGCAACTGGTTGGTTTCGTAATAGATGGTTTTTAAATGGCCACGGGCCATTATTCAGATATTACTATTGAAGACTGCTTTTATATAACGATTTACTTGTTTATTTTAGTATGTAATCGAATTTCCGTTAAATAAACTAGTCGTTTTGTGGTTGGGCGCCCATGTTAGGTTGAGGAATGATAATGAAACGTCAAGAATGAGGAAGGGTCTTTTCGTGGTACCTATAAAATCACGATGTTCTTATTGTGTGTCTGCGATAAATACATCAATTTTCTCTTGTTTTATGGCGCGTAACTGCAGGAAAACAAGCGCTGTAGTAATCATAAATCAGATTGTAGTGAATATCCATGAAGTCTGTGGTTAGACGCCCATGTTCGGCCACGGAATGTTAATGGAGCAGGAAGTCGAGAACAGGGATGATCTTTTCGTGGTTCGAAGCTCTTGTTAAGGTCTTGACCTGTATCGTTTTTCTCTTATTTAATTTTTGATAAGCAAGTATTTATATGCTTAATTGGCGTTGTAACCTCTCCAGGAGCGGACTGATAACAGTTTAGCGTAGCTGGATCTTAAGAGTAACAGGTCACAAATTACTATAAAGCTGTGCACACGGTTTGTGAGCCACCTCAGAGCCCCCTAGACGTAACACTTAGTACCTTTAACGCTGCCTGCTGTGGTCATATAGTTAAAGCTCTTCTAACGGGCACACATTGCATGCACTGCTGCAATAAACAACCTCCACGCAAAAGGCTGAAGGATGCAACGCATAAATCCTGTAGGAGAAACTTCCGGTGGATTTGCTGACCGTCTTATACTAGCAGCAGGTCCGCTTGGAAATAGCCGAGAGGCGCGAGTGATTAACAACCTCCGCTGACGCAGTGCCAGTACGTGCGATTATCAACGCAAGTACGACAAATTACCTCCCCTTGCAGCATTCTGACATCGAAAACAGGCTGCATGGATTCCCATCGCGCAGACGGATGTTTACCATAAAACCCTCTAAGACACAAACAATCCGTTGTAGGAATCACAAGGATGAAGTAAGTCCGGAACACCGGGCTAGACCATAAATTCCTTTGCTGGCGTAAAACCCTCGGAGACGCAATGGCAGTTAGCGCTTTCAACGATAAGGAATTTCCAACGCAGCCGAATAGACGAGTCAGGGGTCCTATAAATCCTCCACTAACCTAATCGGACAGAATAAATATAAACACAATCGGGGACAACAAAGAGGCAATCTCTACTGGGCTGTCTTTACGTGGTCATTCACTGAAATCTGTTTTGACACCTGAGAGCGCCGTAGACGTAACACTTTTTGGGATTCAAGGTCATTGTAATTTTAAGGTGTCCCAAAAATTTCTGTAATACTACACAAACTTAAAAAAGATCGTCCTTGGGACTCGTAATGTAATAAATATATTTCTCTGTTTCTTGAACTAATTGTAACTGTATGTCATTCGAGATGCTGTAAACAAGCAAACTCGAGAATGACAACCTATTAGTATGATTTTTGCGCCATTGTATGTGGAATATTATTGCAAAGAACTGTAAAACTTTTGGTCGAGACTGATCGTTCTTTTCTTTGTATGCATTTTCAATTTTTGTATTCACTTGACCAGTAATAGACGTTAAGAGGTCGCCTAACTACGTTGTCAGATTGGTGTAGTGTGAGCACTCGTGGACTTTCGAGCCTGAGGTTCCGAGTACGAATCTCGGTCCGAGATTTTTTTTTAATTAACTGTAGATGCGGATCCAAATTTCTGTCTCTTCTCATCTTTAAATCTGAAATGCCACAGTATTAGCGCTGTTTGTCCCATTCGCACCTTTCGTTAACGATGTTGATAAATTGCCGCTTCGATTTTAAACCGATTTCCTCCATTTAGACTTCGCTGTTATTAGTTCCCGCCCTTTACACTTTTTTTTATCCTAACTCGGTGCACATATGGCGTAGTCATGTATATAACATAATGAGATAACGGCCACTCCACACTGAAAGCGCCGTTTCAATAGATTACAAAGATTGCATGTGTCTTAAGGAAAAGGCAAAAACCGCTCCACGGCAACAATGTGCCAAAGTAGCAATGAGAGGCTTGCACCGACTCATCTTGTTTTCTTTTATAAAATATAAAAAAACACCGATAAAAGAGATATGGATGTAGATATTTATATTTTCGGGGAATATTCAGCTGTAGGTATTTTAACCATTAGGCACATATTTAGTTTTACAAAATGCAAATGCATAGCATAAAGCTAACGTCACGTGGCGCTGGGGAACCAAAAGTAAGATTATATACGTATCACATTATATTGAACTATTAAATAATCTGTAATTATTTATCATCGCCCCAAGGAGCCGGTGCCAGCGGTCAGTGGCATAATTTTGCGACGGGCCACCAGGAATTATCCAGGTATCCCGGTGGGCCAGTCCGCCCCTGAACTCCTCCATAATTATCAGTGGGAGTGCCCTATATGCCATCTTTGTTTTAGCAGTAGTGGATATCCACGAATCAATATGGCTCATGGTGGTCATTTTGTGGTTAGACGCCCACATTACGTCCTCGAATGTCAAATTGAGAATAAAATAAGACAGTTTTGTGGTTCTAAACTCATGTTAAAGCCATTGGCCTGTGTATAAATGTAGTGAAGAAGGAGAGAGCGGCTGTTCTTATTGGCTATTGATTTTCTCTTGTTTTATGGCGCGTAGCTTCTGGAAAACTAAAAACACCTAGACTTTGGCTGTGCTAATTGACCTTCTAACCCCTTTGTAATTGTGATAATAATGAATTTCAGTGAAATTAAAATAGGTAACGACGATCATCCTGTGGTTAGACGGCCACGTGAGGCTCGAAGTGGAGTAGATTCAATTACTGGCCAATTCGACCTACCTGTGGTGACGTCAGGCCAAAGCGCTTGGGCCTTGTTCTTCAGTTGGTATTGGTTAAAACGCTCACTTATATAAAAAACTGAGTAAAGATAGGAGAGAGTAGCTGTTTTAATACATGTCAGATATATTAAATCGATTTTTCTTTGTTTTATGGCGAGTAACATCTGGAAAACAGTACTTACATTTGGCATGCCAATTAATCTTGCTTCCCCTTGGTATGGTTGTATATCCGTATAGATCTATAAGGCAAAATGATACCACGATGGTCATTTTGTGGTTGGACCCTGGCGTTAAGTCGCAGAATGGTAGTGCAACGTCATGTGAAGAATAAGGGCGATCATCTTCTGGTTCGAAGCCCATGTTAAGCCTCTGACCCGTATAAAAATCGAGTGAAGATAATAGAGGTTCGCTGTTTTTACTGTATGCCCGAGATAATACATCGATTTTCTCTTGTTTTATGGCGCGTAACTTCTGGAAAACAAACACTTAGACTTTGGCTGCGCTAATTGACCTCGCAACCCCTTCGTAATCATGAATCAGAGTGTACTCGACAGCGTGTTTGCTCGGCAAACAGCAGTCCACATCCAATTATCGGGGAATTATGCAGCCAATGCAGTGCGGCGTCTGCTCCTATTTTTACGCCGCGTTTTGAAAATATCTAAGCCGGGACTCCAACAGGAAGGCCCGACTTCCGGCCGATCTTAGCGGTTGGTTACACTGACTTAGTGCCTCAGTCGGCTCTGAGAACGCGGCTCCGCGGCGTTTTATGCTAAATAGGTGATTAACCCAAGTTCCAGCAACAGTAATTCGGATTCGAAGTTCCCGCCGTTCGGGAGTGCAGTGCGATTTTTGAGGGATTTGCATAATCGCGTTGCCCAACAGTGCGGTTGTTTATTTTCATCGGTGATACAAACATGCAAGAATTCACTTTTACTTCCAGTTCGGCTGCGGCTAATTACTAAATGTATAACTAGAAAGTGAGATAAGACTCAAATTTGCCGTCGCCTAATTGCGGTAATGTTGGATTTGCACTTGCAAATCGTAGCCCATAATCAAAGCTAACTTTTACTTACATTTAATTAATCGTGCAATTTTAAAAGCGCTGCAATAGGAACGTGCAGATTTTTTTTTTCAAGTTGTTAATCGTTTGGTTATAAAATATTGCTGTCAACACATCATATTAAACAGCGACGTCATAAACCGATAACATACAGTGCTGGATTATAAGAGGTATTTCGTACCATAATATACAATATCAGAAATTTAATTATATTCATAATTAAACTCGCTCGTTTTGTAATAATGGGATCATAAATGAAGTCGATTTTATCGGTTGGCATTCAGAACGTTTATCTTGCAACTTTTATACATAATTACTGGTTTACGTCGAATTGGACAATTTCATTTAGTACGCATATTTTAAGAATTGGCTGTATCAAATAATAATATTAAAGGACATTTATACAATAATTTATTATTCACAAATAGAAATGAAGATTAAATTCATAGAACACCATTCAAATAGCGAAATAAAATATATTCGGTTATAACGAATATTCTTCGGTTATAACGAACATTCTTATAATACGGTGTATAGACGTGTAAGTTTATGGCGTGTAATCTGTAAGAGTTGTAGAAATTGAAAGAAGTCATATTATTTGGCAGTCGTAATTCACCTATAACACCATTCAATAGCGAAATAAAATATATTCGGTTATAACGAACATTCTTATAATACGGTGTATAGACGTGTAAGTTTATGGCGTGTAATCTGTAAGAGTTGTAGAAATTGAAAGAAGTCGTATTATTTGGCAGTCGTAATTCACCTATAACGAGTAATGATACAACATATGTACATTTAGCTATATTGGATCTACTCTTATAGCAGGCACTAATATGCGTAATAGGCGACGTATATAAAAATTAATTTATTATGCAACAAGTGTAATTAATAGTGATTAACCTTTTGTACAATCGCAATATCCAATAATGACATAACGTTTTCTTCTTCCTTGTAAGTTAGGCCAGTGGCGTGTTTCCACAAAGTTGTGGTTCTATGAACCCTCTTTGCTCATAAGCTGGGTAGATAACTAGCCTTGCCTGTTGAAAAAAAGGACGAGTTTCCTTATTAGGGGTTAACGACTACCACAGGTGGTAGCGAACTCGGGCCATCTATCACTGATATAACGTAAATTCGCTGAAAGCGAAACAGAAAATAGTGTATAACGTTTTAAGGAGATTAAAAATAATTTTTAACTTTGTGATAGTGGTTATAATTGTGTGAATTCAACAGCTGACACTCTTAGGCGTTTATAACAACCTTGTTATATGACTTATATAAGTCCAATGACGTTTACATTAGTCTTAAGTAATTCATTATTGAGTAATTGCAAGAATCGTTAAATTCGTATGAATTCGGCTATAACGACTAGTGATGAAATGTACATTCAGCTAGCTCCAGTTTCCTTTTATAACGACCACTTTATGTAACGTTCCTAAAAATAATTTAAGTGTGGAACATCTGTTTATAACATATGAAAAATCGTTCTGAATGAAAATCGACGTTTGTTACCCCATAAATCAACTTTTATAACGCATTATGATTTAGTAAAAAGCAAAATTAATTGCAGGTCGTGTATACTTCCTTGTATTTAATTTTGTAGGCTAGGAATTCGGTTCGTAACTTCACGCTATTTGCATTGAATTATAATTGTAGGTGCTACTTTTGACATCTCAATATGATAATGTCACTAACCATAAATTATTGATCGTGTAAATAAATCAATCGCGTGGTTAAATACGTTTTAGACATATGTTTAATTACAATATCATCTTTAGCTTCTTTTTAGATTTCGATGTTGAAGTTTATTCGTGTTTTACGGGAAGTGCAACGTAGGTAATGGGTCACATGTGCCTTAGTTTACACGCCTCCGCATCCATACGTATCGCGGATTCAACAAATCTTAATCTTACTTAAAGTTGACTTAACCAATGAGTTGAAAACAATCGCCGCTCGGAGAAAAATATTGGCCATGGCCAGATTTGAACGCGTGTCCTTGTGGTGGTTAAGCTAGGACTTGACCCACGCAACTACCCGGCGGCCTAAATTATTTCGTGTACATTTATACAATTGGACTTTGTATAAAGTCCTTGTATCTATTCCAGAACTGCCTGCTTTGGGCGTAGGTCTTCTCTAAGTCCTTTCAATATTATAAACTATACAACACAAAAGCACTAATAAAAAAATAAATGATTGAAAAATACTGTCTATATGCACATAATTTCGCTGTGTATTTTACATATATTGAATTCTAGTTAATTAGTCAGATATAGGGAACAGGGCCAATAAATTGAGGTTATGTCGACCAATACCACAACAAACTAGTTTTTCAACAAAATCACTCGAACGGTATTCTCTACTCGGCTTAATTAGTCTATAATCAGACGCCTTTATAAATTTGTATGCCAAACAAACTTCCTTTTTGAGGCCAAATCTAATTTTCTAGTTTATAGAAAAGATACATAATATGTAGTATCATTCAAATTTGGGCTAATTATCGTCGATGTTACTTGTAAATAAATTTAAGCGTTACAATCAACACAGCCGCACTAATTGAAAACGGCAGTTTTCAGGTTAACGATTAAAGCAAGCCTCATAATGGCATTTAAATTAATCAGGTGTGTCATAACAACTGCTAAATCGAGAAATCTTTTTATGTAGTAATTCGTCACACTTTTCATTACGTCACGTATTAAATCCTATTAAAAGAGTTAATTAAAACATACTCTTCATTGACAAATCAATGCTTCCAAACTTGGAACTTGTTTGATTGCTTACAAATTTGTTTTGATTTGGAATATATTTCAGCGATTTGTGGTAATGAATCATAATCAGTATTAATAAATTAAATAACCTCTGCAAAAAACGTTATCGCGAGGTCAGGGTTCAAGCTGGGCTATTAGTATTTTGGCAATTGTTAAGAACTTGTCCCATTTCCCCCATATCGACGCACGCCTTCTGTATACTTCCGATGTTCCCGTTTTTCATTGACAAAGTGAAAATTTCCGTTAATTTTCGTAACTTAACCGACAAGAGTGTTTGTCGTTTTCCATCCGCGTTGCGTTATCGATTGTTGTTTCCGTCCGTCCTCGATAATAGAAAAATACCAGTTCCTGATAAGAACCGCGCTAGAAGTGTTGTGAGAAGAATGACCCCGACTTGTGCGATAGCAACTGGCAAATTGGTTTCGAGCGATTTTGAATCGAAAAATCGTGCAATGAGAAATTTCACCGTTTCATTTTCTTTGAGAACATCCTGTATGTTTGCAAATTATCGTGTGTTAAAAAAGACTCATTCGCAGTATGCCATGATCAAATTAAAGTTTTCCGTAACTTGATACCTACCATTGAAGCAAATGAACTACCATAAGTCAGATAGAACTAAATTACATCTTGACCGTGAACTATTTTTCTAAAAATATACAAAACGCGTGACAAAAACAATTTTTATTGGCCGTTATGATTATTACATTCGTTGTGTAACGCTTAACTGTATCATATGCTTTTAAATGGCTACTTTAACTTGAAACATTATTGGATAATAATTATTTTGCAAGAATTTTCATAAAGTTGTCGGGTCGGATATGCTATTAAGCAAACACTTTCTTAACGTTAAAAGCCTCTTTATCAATACTCAAGTAGTCAAGAGGCGGAAAGGTTTAGTTTTACAGTTAGTACTATTTAGACACCATTTAATTTGCTTCTAAGTAACCAACTTATCCCGTTACTACTTTTTGTGAGGTTATGTTTCCCGACTGGTGCAAAGTTGTCGCCTGATTAAAACGAAATTAAGCCGGCTGTTCGTCTACCCACTTCTCAGCTATGCTCGAGCTTCCCACTAAACCTCTTGAGAAATGCAACAGTAACCACATGGCTGCCAACGACGGCTGAACAAAAGACGAACGATATCGGCTGCGTTGCATCCTCTTCCACCAGCAAGGGGAAGCCCGGCGTAAATCTTCAGAGAACGCGCCGAATTTGTAGTGCTGCCTGGCGCACTTTACAGGTCCTTGCTATCACTGTATAACTTTTCGCCTTTAATTCCGACGCGTCGCGCCGGAATTGCTTTTTCAGAACTCCAGGCGCCGCTCGAGTGCCCATGGGAAAGCCGTTGGGAAAATATTGATGGGACTCTTTGTGTGTGCGACACGCCGCTACTTCTCTTGCAGTTTCCGTTGTAATTTTTTTGTTATATGTCCCGCGAGGAGTAGTTTAGGGGGAGAATTGATACTAAATAAAACCTTATCTCGCTATAAAAAACACTTGATAAAGAGAGGCGTGTGCCACTTTACTTTCAATTTTATGTAACGCTGTTTTGTAAGTGCCGTTTAGACTGAAATGTTACATTAACAAAACATCATCTGTGAATTTTTCCTAGTTATGATCAAATATCACCAATTGGTTATTAGAGTTTATTAAGTATTAATTTGGTGCAATCTCAACCTCGCTTTGTACAGAGTGCAAATGTAAGACAAACGTCTGTGTATTCCCTCTTCTTCCAAATGTATATAGTGACTCGTCCAAGTGCATGTTTTTACACTACGCAATTGCATAACGATGACGTATGTACTTATTTCTCATTGTTCGTTCACTTTTTTATTTTGGGAGCAACTTCTTTTTATTACTACGTGCCATAGCAGCACTATGTTAGCACGTAAAAGATCTCTCGACATGCATATAGTATCTTGTTCAAAACAAATAAACATTACTGTGATGTCATATGTAATAGTGATAATGCAGATAAGGAAGCCCACTTCCCATTTTTCTGTCTTCAGAGGTTGATTCATCATCATTACTTTTTTACCATAGCAATCTCTCTTATCAATGTGGATTCTTTCTGAATTAATGTATGCAATTCTGGGCAGTCATCTTTGCAGTACATTAAAAATTACTTATTGCTATCATCTATCAGATGTTTAAATTGCTTCATAGTTATATTGGAGCTAACGCAAACAATTTTTCTAGGAGAATCTAACCTTGATTTAAATAATAAAATCGATTAGAAATTACCTGAAAACTTAAATATGGTCTATAGACTATAGACAAGACCAATAGTAGATAGGGAAATTAATCCAGCACTGTCAATTACATGTTTTGAAAAACAATTTAATACGTCTTGGAACAGATTGAAAAGAAACAAAGCACTTCCTTAAATCATATTAATAAGATTTATCTTAACCAGTGGCTATCTTCATATTTTTATGACGACTTGCAACTACCTACTCAAATTTAAATATTTTTATGTATTTTTGATATGCCACTGTAAGTTTCTTGTGACACCTGAAGATGGCATCTGGTTAAAATATACCATCCTGAAACTCGCCAAAATTCAGATACTGAAAAAAGTTCAAGCTTAGTAAAACCAAAATGCTAAAACACGCGTTAAAAAGCGCCCTCGAGCGCGAACATCCTCCGGTAATGAGAAGGTCTACAGTGGCTGCACTACGCTTCCGACGCCGCAGCTCTACTTACGGTGCTTATGACAAAGTCATAATGCGGAAAGTGCGGGGACGACTCCACTCGATGTCCTGGCCCAACTCTGCTGTAGAACCAGAGGTACTGAAGAATTTAAACATCATTTTGTAGGTTAACTTAACATTTGTTAATGATCTTAAGGCGTGACCTTTTCATCTCGAGTATTCACATTAACATTCTACATTAAATAGATTGTTGTGACCCTATTAACTGTACATGGAATAAAGCCACCTTTTAAATAAGGAATTTGGAGAGGCCAGTTCTAAATATAATACAAGCTGGAGCATTTTCCTCTTAGTCACGTCACGACCATAATCTAATCACTATGACAAAGGTTGTTTATATCACAATCGTCATCGGCCACTTTCTGCGTTGAATCTGCGGCCACAAAAAACATGATTCCGCTCGATTATTCAAATTTGGTGGCCAAATTAAATCGGCATCTTTTGTTTCAGATCGACTATCCCGATATTGAGCAGAATCACAGGCTGCAGCAATCTCCGATCATGGATCACTCTCAGTTTCGGACCACAAACATTATGTTCGATGATGCTGTGAGTATGCGAGTGCTTTTGCGGTGCCCGGAATAATAAAATTCGTTGCAGTATGGACAGAGCCTAACACGACCCAGTCTGTACCACAAGTGCAGCCGCGGCTCGCACTCGTCAGACACTAGCTCGGCCTACAGTGGCTCCGACACAATGGCCTCCACTCACTCGGAGCTGGATGGCGACGAGCTCGATCTCACTGGCCTGGTTGAAAGTATTGTCGATAGCGATGAAGACGATGATCTGGCCGAAAGCATGGATGTAAGTAATGCTCCTATAATAATAAGAATAATAAACTTTATTAGGTACGTAGATAGCAACAATAACAATAAACATAGAAAGATAAATATATGTATATGAATGACTCAACTACAGGGTGAGATTCAGATAAGGTCAAACCCATATCTGTTCTAGCATCGTAACCTTGAGAGAAAAAGATATACAAAATTGAATTATACACCTAATGCTAAAATTGAGAATAGGAACACTGCTAAGTGTGCTGCTCCAATTGAAACATTTATTCTAGCCCTTTATTTTTTTATTATATACAGTATACACTAATTTTGAATATAAAAACTTTTCAAAGAAGCCCCCCTAAATTCCCTTAAAAAATCAATTAAATAAAGAAATTAAAAATTAAGAAACCAAACAATAATTGCAGAGACTAAACTAATTATTAACCTTAAATTTAGAACTGATAATGAAAAGAGAAAAAAGAGAATCAACAGGACAAGGAAACACAAGAAAAATTATTAAAAAAGAGAAATTTGAATCAGAAATTTGAAAACTAATTAAAGAAGTGAAAACTGAACTAAAATCAAACTACAGTAATAACAAAATTAGAAGAAAAGAAGACATACTCAAGATGGAAACAAAATATTGTCAGGATCTCTACAAGAACACCAGACAAGACACATTGGAATTAACAGCCCACCAAAAAACAGCTTAAAATTAAGCAAATTCTATTTAAGCTAAAAAAGGAATTAAGCGAATGATATTGCTGGATAACTGAACTAAAATCAAACTACAGTAATAACGAAATTAGAAGAAAAGAAGACATACTTAAGATGGAAACAAAATACTGTCAGGACCTCTACAAGAACACCAGACAAGACACATTGGAATTAACACCCTACCAAAAAACAGCTTAAAATTAGGCAAATTCTATTTAAGCTAAAAAGGGAATTAAGCGAAGGATATTGCTGGAAAACTGAACTAAAATCAAACTACAGTAATAACAAAATTAGAAGACTAGAAGACATACTCGAGATGGAAACAAAATATTGTCGGGATCTCTACAAGAACACCAGACAAGACACAATGGAATTAACACTCCACCAAAAAACAGCTTAAAATTAGGCAAATTTTATTTAAGCTAAGAAGGGAATCGAGCGAAGGATATTGCTGGATAACTGAACTAAAATCAAATTACAGTAATAACAAAATTAAAAAAAAAAAAGACATACTCAAGATGGAAACAAAATACTGTCAGGACCTTTACAAGACTCATTGGAATTAACACCCCACCAAAAAAACAGCTTAAAATTTGGCCAATTCTATTTAAGCTAAAAAGGGAATTAAGCGAATCATATTGCTGGAAAACTGAACTAAAATTAAACTACAGTAATAATAAAATTAGAAGAAAAGAAGACATACTCAAGATGGAAACAAAATATTGTCGGGATCTCTACAAGAACACCAGACAAGACACATTGGAATTAACACCCCACCAAAAACCCAGCTCAAAATTAGACAAATTCTATTTAATGAAATTGTGAAATAAACCGATGGAAAACCCAGAAAATATATTTCTTCATAAAACAGACCTATGACCTTATTGTCAACAATTTATAAAGTTTTGTTTGCAGTTACTAACAACAATTATAAAAACACTGCAGCATCAACCTGCTGAACAGGCAGACTTTAGACCAGGATTCACAACAATGGACTATCTGCAAACTAAATAATCGAAAAACATATAGAACGTAACATCTCACTGTGGTGGATTATGCTAAACCCTTTAACAACTTGGAACATAAACTCATGACTGATGGATTACAACTCTAAAAAGTGGCTTGGAAGTATGTGAAACTGATTTAAAAAAACTACACCAACAATGAAGCCAACAAAAAAAAAGCAAACTAAGCCGATCTACTATCACCCAAGCTGTTTGCGTGCTGACCAGAACAAGTTTGTGAAAACTTAAATTGGCTAAATAAAGATATAAACATTCTATCTATCTGCCTATATCGATCCATATTGGATGTAGGCTCTTCAAGTAGTTTCTATCTTTGTCTGTCTCTGGCTTTTTTCATCCAGTCATAGTCCGCCACTCTCTTTATGTCATCTGTCCATGTCATGGACACCAAAAGACGAAGAGTGAGACCAAGAGACACTTGGAAAAAGGAAATTGAAATGGCTGCAGAGGCACAGTGATGGAAAAGAACTCAAGATCCAAAATGGAAGAGAGAAGGAGAGGTCTTTGCACGACTGCGGGACATCAACCACTGATATTATGATATCACATATTATGATAATATTGTTAAACGTAGGGTATTTAATTATACTCAGAAAATTATCTTTTCAAAATAGCAATTAAAGTGGAGGCGGAAGAAGTGCACAGAATTTAGTTGTAGGATTATGTTAGGTATTATTAAAATGAGGTAAAACTGTAGATTATGCAGTTTAGAGTTGGTATAAATTTTCTATTCATTTGGAGTGGTCTATATGCTGTCCTAATATTATTTAATATTTATGTCTTATTTTTTTAGAGTCTCACAGTTCGAGACAGGGTGCGGGATTGTTTAGAAAAGGACCCTTCGGAAAGGACGGAAGACGATGTTGAGGCTCTCTTGGAATTCACGCAGCATTTAAAGGCCTTCACCAATATGACATTAGCTGTACGGAAAGCGTTGTGTTCTGTCATGGTACGTTACAGCTACAATAAATTATACCTTAGTAAAATACAGTGAACCATTAAGACTAACCAACGGTAATCGGTGATAGGTATTTGCGGTGGTGGAGAAGGCTGGAACTGTGGTAATGAACGATGGAGAAGAATTGGATTCCTGGTCAGTGCTAGTGAATGGTTGTGTGGAAGTCATCATTCCTGGACAAGAAACACAGACTCTTACAGTCGGAGATGCATTTGGCATTCTCCCCACCATGGATAAGCTTTACCATAAAGGAATAATGCGTACAAAATGTGATGATTGTCAATTCGTTTGCATAACACAAAGTGATTACTACAGGTAAAATCTATTTCTCTATCTATAATTAGAATTATTAAAATGTCTCTTTAGAATACAACATCAAGGCGAAGAAAACACAAGGCGGCACGAAGTGGATGGCCAGCTAGTAATGGTAACAGAGCTGCGAGGCTCCATGGAGCCGCAGAGCAGCAGCAGAAGGGGCCACGTAGTCATTCGTGGCACAGCCGAGCGCCTGATGTACCAACTAGTTGAAGAGAACTCCCTCACGGACCCTACATACGTAGAAGACTTCCTCCTCACACACCGTACCTTCATCCCTAGTCCACTACACGTAGCAAACCAACTGCTGGATTGGTTTAAAGACCCCGAAGTCAGAGACCGAGTCACGAGGGTCGTTCTCCTGTGGGTCAACAACCATTTCACAGATTTTGAGACTGACCCTGATATGATCGAGTTTTTGGAAACGTTCGAGCAAGGCCTCGAGAACGAGAAGATGATGGGGCAGCTGCGCTTGCTGAATATTGCCTGTGCTGCCAAGGCGAGGATAAGAAACGTTGTGCTGGCGAGGCCAAGTCGCGACGAGCCGCTCAATTTTCAAATATTGGGGGGGTTTGAGCGACATTTTGGGATATTCATTTCGAAGGTCGATAAAAAGTCGAAAGCCGAAGATGTGGGGTTAAAACGGGGCGATCAAATTTTGGAAGTGAACGGGCAGAGTTTTGAACATGTCAGCCATGTGCGGGCGTTGGAAATTCTGCGAGGAACGACGCATCTAAGCATAACAGTCAAATCAAACCTCCTTCATTTTAAGGAGATGTTAAATACTCCTGATAATTCCCCAAGGCCGAGAGGAAGGAAAACCTCGGAAATCTCAAAATTACAGCCGGATCCTAGAGCTAGACTGTCGAGTATCGACGGCAATTTAATACTAAGTAGCGAATCTCCGTGCTCACAACCCGTGAGCATCAACAGTCCGCAGAAGGATGGAAAAACCGGGAAGAGCTTTATGACGCTCGGACCTAAAAGAAGACTACAAAAAGCCCTCATGAAAATGAATATCTTGCCCAAGAATATCATAAAGTAAGCTATTTCCATGCTCTTAAGGGTTTAAGTTTATCTTAACATGTTTGGTTGTAGTGTCGGTATGGGAATTGACCAAGTTGACAATGTTCCCCCTCCTACAGCGCTGGGAACGAACTTGTATCATTCCCAGAGCAATCCTGATCTTATGTCGATATGCTATGATGATTTAAGGTGCAATGATTATCCAGAACATGTTCTCAAGGTAACTTCATTTCCTTCCTGAATGTGCCGTTGTTACACAGAATTACTTTGCAGGTATACAGACCAGATCAAAGCTACAAGTACCTTTTAATACATAAAGAAACGACTGCACACGAGGTAGTCATGCTAGCTCTGCAAGAGTTTGGCATGACGGATCCCAGCAGCAACTTTAGTCTGTGCGAGGTGTCTGTTACTGATAACCAGACCATCAAGCAGCGACGGCTGCCTGACCAGCTACAGAATCTCGCAGAACGAATTGGACTCAGCAGTCGATATTATTTGAAGACTAACGGAGTTACGGAAACGCTTGTACCTGATGAACTTGCCCCTGAATTGGTTAGAGAAAGTGCTGTTCACTTTCTGCAACTGAATGCTGTTGAGGTTGCTATACAACTAACGTTACAGGTAAATCCTATTCATTTATTTAAATTTGACACGGGAGTCTCTAAGCATGTGTAATATGATATTACATTGCTACCTTTACAGGATTTCAGTATATTTAGACAAATAGAACCCACGGAATACATAGATGACCTATTCGAACTCCACTCGAAATACGGTACTCCCATGTTGGAACAATTTGCAGCTCTTGTCAACAGGGAAATGTTCTGGGTGGTGACGGAAGTTTGCAGTGAGCATAACCCAGTCCGTCGTATGAAAATTATTAAACAGTTTATAAAAGTTGCAAGTATGTAACTTCTAGCATCTCTTATGTATTAAGATTAACGTGATTTTTTATAACAGGACAATGCAAGGAATGCAAAAACTTCAACTCCATGTTTGCTATAATCAGTGGGTTAGGGCATGGTGCTGTATCAAGGCTGCGCCAGAGCTGGGACAAGCTGCCTGGGAAATACCAGCGGTTGTTTTGTGAGCTGCAACAGCTCATGGATCCTTCCAGGAACATGAGCAAGTACCGGCAGCTCGTCAGTGCAGAGCAAAGCCAGCCTCCCATTGTAAGTGTTACGCATTTTTGTGTTTCTATATCTCAAAGTGTTTTTTTTAAGATTCCCTTTTATCCCGTGGTGAAGAAAGACCTTACTTTCATTCATCTGGGCAACGACTCACGGGTAGAAGGCCTAGTAAACTTTGAAAAACTTCGAATGATAGCTAAGGAAGTTAGGGGACTGAGCAACATGTGTAGCAGTCCATACGACCTTCTAACCATGTTAGAACTTGGCGGACAACCCGCCAGTAATGCCATGGTTGCATTGAACCAGCTAACTACTGGAGCATCACAACATCATCCGCAAGGTAATGGATGCTTTAATATGTTTCTTAATAATAATGACCTATTGGATTGCCGGTTCTTATAATAATTACATTTTGCAGGTCAAGCCACAGTTAAGCGAAGAAAAAAATCTGCAGCCGTGCCCAACCCGAAGAAGATGTTTGAGGAGTCCCAAATGGTGCGTCGGGTAAAGGCATACCTGAACAATCTTCAAGTCGTGACAGACGAAGCGCGGCTGCACGAGATGTCCTTAGAGTGTGAGAATGCTGCCAACAGTGGCACTGCGGGGGCCACAGGTCCGCGAGGGAAGCGCCACGCCTCCCCAGCACCCTCCACGACGAGCAGCACGAGCAGCACCAGTGACGAAAGGAAGCCTACGACTGCGAAGTTTGGTAAGAAAAATATCAGATAAACGCTTCAGCAAGGTGTTGGTAGATGTGGATTAACTTATTGGTTCAAAATTTTAATACAAATAAGGATTCGTCTTAAAATTAATTTTTAATTGCCTATAGGCTCTGCCTCACCTCAAGCTGTAAGAAAATTGCTGGCACTTTCAGAACAGAATAAAACTAGACCGCATCAGCCCCGACAGCCGCCCCTTCCCCCGGGTTTTAACGCTCCACAGCCGAGCCCGGCTGTCCGACGAGCCCCCAGCTCCACAGGTAATTAATATAGAGCTTATAACACTTTTAATTGCTTACAATTTAGGCGTACTGTATCAATTTATACCATACAGCTTTTAAATTTACACTCACTGCTCTATTCAGCTGATTTCCAGCCGATTCAATCTATAAATGCACACTTTTCTTGCAGGGAGTTACTCGAGCTACGGCAGCTCAAGTAGCTGCGGTGCTGGTGGTCGGGCCATGCACGAACGGTCACACTCTGACACGCCTACACCTCTCCCCTCTGTTGCTCTATCGGCAGAAAGCAGTAGCGTTACCTCTCTCAGTAATCTACCTCTTAGAAAGACCCTGACCTCAGGTACGTTAAAGTTACATTTTTAATTTTTCACCGGAAGAACGACTTTCAAGTAGGGTTTTACATATGTACAAAGTTCCCTTGCAAGCACTCCGCATCAAATTTATGCACATTTTTCCAGTAAGGCAAGGTTTTTTCTTGCTTCACTTTCAATTGTTGAGTAGTGTTGGTTTCACTTTCCGTATGCACTGTATAAAGTTCGGTACCACCCGTGCACTGTGAAAATGTTGCATGCCCCTGGTTGCGTTCAAAGCAATATTAAGACAAGAAGTCGAACTATCAATGATCTATGATACTCTCTTGAGCATGTTTGTGAATGCGCATGTTGTTGGCACAGGCTCGGTGGCTTCTTCTGACTCTGGCCACAGCACCAATAGTTCTGCTGCTGGTGATGGGCCCGGGGGGCTGCCGCACTCTTATCAGTCTCAGCCACGGTGCCCCAGCCCCACTAGGCATCCGCCTCCTCTACCAGGTATGTACGACTTTACTTCCTTTTTCTTGTACTGGGTTCGTTGTTTTTTGTTGGTGTCTTAAATATATCACTTCTATACTATCGTTTTGTGTTTGTAAATAGTTTAGTGATTACATTTTATCTTCAAAACATTCAATTATGTCGCAGAACTATGGAATATTATTTGTGTAACTTGTGTTGATTTAAAATTTTTCACAGTAAAAGCTGTAAATGTTGCTTACTTTTGAATTGACAGGTATATAAAACACACATCTTCAGGTTTAAAGATTTTATAATGGATGCTCCTACCTTAGTTTAAAATTATACTCCATTTCTGAGCCAACAGATTTATATTTTTTAAAACAAAACAACGGAAATATGGAAGGATTTTAAGCTCAAATTATGACTTACGGATCACACTTTTGAAATTTTAAGTAATGTTCATTAGTATACAATAAACAGCAATGGCAATAAAACTACATTATCGCGAATTTAAAACAGGAAAATAAGACTGTAATATTGTAAATCTGAAACAATAAAGAAAGTTTCAGTGTGAATAAGAAACATGAAACTAAACTGCAATATTATAAATACGAAAGAACAATAAAGTCACAATATTGTGAATTTAAAGTAAGCCGTGGGGCCCCAATATTATGAAATTTTATATTACATGTAAGAAAACGTGCAATATCGTGATTTTGAAACAAGAAAAAAGTTGGAATATAACAAATTTACATCAAGAAATAAAATTGTGTAATATCACTAGAAACAAGTATAGCTGCAAAATTGAAGACTTGAAATAAGCAGTAAAATTTCAGTGTTGTAAATCTAAAACAAGAAAGAAAGTTACATCGAGAATAATAAATATGAAACTAAACTGCAATATTATAAATACGAAACGAACAATAAAGCCACAATATTGTGAATCTGAAATAAGCAAGAAAGCTATAATATTGTGAATGCAAAATAAGCAATAAACCTGGAATATGAAATTGTATATTAGATAAGAAAACGTGCAATATTGTGAATTTGTAACGAGAAATAAAGTTGCAATATCACAAATTTATATCAAGAAATAAAATTGTGCAATATCACGAAAAACAAGTAATGAAACGGCAAGAGTGTGGATCTGATAAGCAATAAAGCCGAAAAAGATAAAAGTAGTCGTGCAATATCGTGAAATTTAAAACAAGAAATAAAGTTCCAGTATCTTAAATTAGTAACAAGAAATAAGATTGTTTAATAACACGAGAAACAAGTAATAAAGCTGCGAGATTGTGGATCTGCAATAAGCAGTAAAGTTACGATATTGTACATATGAAATATGCAATAAAGCTAGAATATTGTGATTTGAAATAGGCAATAAAGCTACAACATTGTGAATCTGAAATAAGGCAAAGTTGCATCTTAAATGTGAAACGTGAAACAAAACTGCAATATTGTAAATATAATAGCAGCAATCAAACTGCAATATTATAATTCTGACGTATCATAAATATAAATGGAGCAATAACGCTGCAGTTTTGTGGATCTGAAGCAAGCAATAAAGCTGCAATATTGTGAATTTGAAAAAAAAATTGTGAATAAGAAAGAAAATGAAATGAAGCTACAATGTTATAAAAATATGAAAGAGCAATAGAGCTGCAATATTGTGAATCTGAAACAAGAAAAGGTGTAAATCTGAAACAAGAAAGATTGTTGTGTCATGAACAAACATGAAGCAAAACTGCATTATCATGAATATGAAATGAGCAATATTGTGAATTTGCAACAAGAAAGGAAGTTGCATTGTGAATAAGAGAAATGAAACAAAACTATAATGTTATAAAAATATGAAAGGAGCAATAAAGCCGCAATAGTGAGAATCTAAAGTAAGCAATAAAGCTGCAATTTTGTGAATCTGAAACAAGAAATAAAGTTACGATGTGAATAAGAAACACAAAACAAAACTGCAATATTATAAACATGCATGGAGCAATAAAACTGCAATATTGGGAATCTGAAACAAGAAAGAAAGTTGCGTCGTGAATAATAACATGAAGCAAAACTGCATTACTATAAATACTATAGGAGCAACAACACCGCAATATTGTAATTCTGACATAAGGAATAAAGCTATAATATTGTGGATATGAAATAAGCAAGAAACATAAAACAAAACTGCAGTATTATAAAAATGAAAAGAACAATAAAGCTGCAGTTTTGTGGGTCTGAAGTAAGCAATAAAGCTGCAAGATTGTAAATCTGGAATAAAACAATAAAGCTGCAATATTGTGAATTTGAAACAAGAAAAAGAATTCCATTGTTAATAAGAAAGAAACATTAAACAAAACTACGTTATAAAAATATAAAAGAGCAATAGAGATGCAATATTGTGAATCCAAAACAAGAAAGATTGTTGTGTCGTGAAGAAACACGAAGCAAAACTGCATTATCATGAATATGAAAGGAGCAATATTATGAATTTGAAACAAGAAAGAAAGTTGTATTGTGAATAAGAAACATGAAACAAAACTACAATGTTATAAAAATATGAAAGGAGCAATAAAGTCGCAATAGTGAGAATCTGAAGTAAACATAAAAGCTGCAATTTTGTGAATTTGAAATAAGAAACAAAGTTACATTGTGAATAAATATGCATGGAGCAATAAAGCTGCAATATTGGGAATCTGAAACAAGAAATAAAGTTGCATTGTGAATCAGAAACACAAAACGAAACTGCAGTAATGAATATGAAATAAGAAAGAAGGTTGTGAATCTGAAACAAGAAAGGCTACTATGTCAAAAATAAGAAACATGAAACAACATTGCAATATGATGAATATGAAAGGAGCAATAAAGCTGCAATATTGTGAATTTGAAACAAGAAATAAAGTTGTGAAACAAGAAAGACTGCTGTGTTATAAATAAGAAACACAAAACAAAACTGCAATATTATAAGTATGCATGGAACAGTAAAGCTGGAATATTGGGAATCTGATATAAGAAAGAAAGTTGCGTCGTGAATAATAACAGGAAACAAAACTGCATTATTATAAATACTATAGCAGCAACAAAACCACAATATTGTAATTTTGAAGTAAGAATAAAGCTACAATATTGTGGATCTGAAATAGGCAAGAAACATAAAACAAAACTGCAGTATTATAAATATGAAAAGAACAATAAAGCTGCAGTTTTGTGGATCTGAAGTAAGCAATAAAGCAAGATTGTAAATCTGGAATAAAACAATAAAACAGCAATATTGTGAATTTGAAACAAGAAAGAAAGTTGCATCGTGAATAAGAAACAATAAACAAAATTGCAACATTATAAATACGATTACATCAATAACACCGCAATATTGTAGTTCTGAAGTAACGACTAAACCACAATATTGTGTATTTGAAATAAGCAAGAAATATGAAACAAAACTGCAGTATTATAAATATGAATGGAGCAATAAAGCTGCAAGATTGTAAATCTGGAATAAGCACTAAAGCTGCAGTAATGTGAATTTCATACAAGAAAAAAATTGCATTGTGAATAAGAAACATGAAACCAAACTACAATATTATAAAAATATGAAAGGAGCAATAGAGCTTTATTAATATTGTGAATCTGAAACAAGAAAGGAAATTGAAATAGGCAATAAATCAGCAAGGTTGTAAATTTGGAATAAGCAATAAAGCCACAATATTGTGAATTTAAAACAATAACAAAAATTGCATTGTGAATTTAAAACAAGAAAAAATTGCTTTGTGAATTTAAAACAAGAAAAAATTGAATTGCGAACAAGAAACATGAAACGAAACTACAATATTATAAAAATATGAAAGGAGCAATAGAGCTTTAATATTCTGAATTTGAAGCAAGAAAGGAAATTGTGGATGTGAAACAAGAGATGTGTCGTGAAGAAACACGAAACCAAACTGTCTATTACCATGAATATGCATGAAGCAATAAAGCTGCAGTTATGTGGATCTGAAGTAAGCAATAAATCTGTAAGATTGTGAATCTGGAATAAAACAATAAAACTGCATTATTGTGAATTTGAAACAAGAAAGAAAGTTGCATCGTGATTAAGAAACAATAAACAAAATTGCAACGTTATAAATATGATTACAGCAATAAAACCGCAATATTGTAGTTCTGAAGTAACGAATAAAACCACAATATTGTGTATTTTAAATAAGCAAGAAATATGAAACAAAACTGCAGTATTATACATATGAATGGAGCAATAAAGCTGCAGTTTTGTGAATCTGAAGGAAGCAATAAAGCTGCAAGATTGCAAATCTAGAATAAGCACTAAAGCTTGTGAATTTCATGCAAGAAAAAAATTGCATTGTGAATAAGAAACATGAAACGAAACTACAATATTATAAAAATATGGAAGGAGCAATAGGGCTTTAATATTGTGAATCTGAAACAAGAAAGGAAATTGTGGATGTGAAACAAGAGAGATAGTTGTGTCGTGAAAAAACATGAAACCAAACTGTCTATTACCATGAATATGCATGGAGCAATAAAGCTGCAGTTTTGTGGATCTGAAGTAAGCAATAAGTCTGCAAGATTATAGATCTGAAATAAGCAATAAAGCCGCAATATTGTGAATTTAAAACAAGAAAAACAATTTCATTGTGAATTTAAAACAAGAAAAAATTGCATTGTGAATAAGAAATATGAAACAAAACTACAATATTATAAAAATATGAAAGGAGCAATTGAGCTTTAATATTGTGAATCTGGAGTAAGCAATAAAGCCGCAATATTGTGAATTTAAAACAATAAAAAAAATTGCATGGTGAATTTAAAACAAGAAAAAAAATTGCATTGTGAATTTAGAACAAGAAAAAAATTGCATTGTGAATAAGAAACATGAAACTAAAACTAGAATATTATAAACGTATGAAAGGACCAATCGAGCTGTAATATTGTGAATCTGAAACATGAAACAAAATTGTATTACCATGAATATGCATGGAGCAATAAAGCTGCAATATTGTGAATTTGAAACAAGGAAGAAAGTTGCATTATGAATAAGAAACTACAACATTATAAAAATATGAAAGCAACAATAAAGCCCCAATAGTGAAGATTTGGAGTAAGCATAAAAGCTGCAATATTGTGAATCTGAAACAAGAAAGACTGCTGTGTTATGAATAAGGAACATGAAACAAAATTGCAATATTATAAATATGAAATAACCAATACTAAGCTACAATATTATGAAATTTGATATTAGAATATAAGGAAACTTGCATTATAATGAATTTAAAACTAGAAATAAAGTTGCAATGTCAGAAATTTGTATCAAGAAATAAAATTGTGTAATATTGCGATAAACATGTAATAAAGGTGCAAAATTGTGATATCGAAACAAGAAGTATTGCAACATTGCAAACAGGAATTGAAAGTAAAATAACAATTTTTTACATTACCAAATTTTCAAGTTCTGTACAATTCGAGGGCAATAAGAAAATACTTTCGTAAAAAGAGAAATTCGTTGCAAGTTTTAAAGTTAGAAATTTAAAAGTTTTGAATGGTGGGTGTTTAATTTAATTTGCTCTGAGAATTGTAGTACATCGTTCTACATAAATTCTATTCCATACTTTTGAGACATATTTTAATCTATTATTCGAAAAATTTTACGTAGTGTTTTGTTGTATTTAGTTCAATAAGCTATTGCTTTAAAAAAAAATAGACATTTCTTTAGTTCTCTATTCGTAATTAATGTTTTTTTCAAATTTAAAATAAAAGATTCTATTGGTTGCACTTTTTTCGAATGGTTCTGTATAATTTTGGTTTGAGTTGTGATATTTATTCATACCTATTTAATTTATCAACAGACATATCAAATTCAAAATCACTTCCTGCTAGGTAAAGTAATATTGTGTAGTTATGGTATAAATAATTATAATTCGTAACATTCCAAAAGGCTTTTTTCAATTATAGAGGAATCATTTATTTATAATTTCATTAAAACCCGTAAGTCAGTATTATTTTTACAAGTTAACGAATTTCACCATAATGTTTCTGTCTGTAGAGCTTACCATGTTTACTGTATGCACATGTATATTATGTTTTTCTAGCCAAATATAAGACATACGTAGAAAATATGAGATTTCTGTGTGACTTGAATTGGTAATGGCCAAAAAATCAACCGACGCACGTCCTAATGAAACGCATCGTTTCAACGATATGTTGATTGGTTATTGCCTCGACTAATTTTCTGGCCCTTTTATAGTTACTATTTTGAAATAATGGTTATTCTTTTATTAATAAATATTTAATGAGCATACAATCATTTCACAATGGCTTAAGTATCACTTTAGAACTTGTAAATAAGTAAATGCTGGGAATTGATTCTTGCCAAAACTTATATGGTGATTTCATTGAATAAGGACTGAAAAGTTTGGAAGCTCGTGTTTCTGTTTATATTTTTGTATAAATTAAAATGGAGAACTTTAAAATGTGTTACAATATAAAGTTGCAGATAATATCTATTAGTAGTTTTAAGAAATTAAAACGTGTTGCAAAACCACAAGTGTTTCCAAACTTTTCCAAAGTCCAAAACTGCATGCAACTGGCAATCTCGCCGTTGGTTATATACTGGTTATCATTGTTACGACGGTTGTGTCTGTTGTGGTGGTAGGATGGTATCCCCGCGTTGGTGCTAGTCCTCCCTACCCTCATGCTGTCGCCGTATTGCCTCCCTTGCCCATTGCTTTGCGTAATGGTAAGTTGGCCCTTTGACTGCCTGCTGGTAGCACTCGTCACCTTCTGTCAACACGTACTGTCTGCTTTGTTGCTTTGTTTTGTTTTGTTTGCAAATTGTGTGCGCTTTACACTACTGCAGTTTTGTTGCCCTTCAGTTTTGTTTTGTTGCCTATTCGAGCAAGTAACTGGCCACAATTGAGGAGTCGTAGCATATTAATAAATCTACTCGACAATCCAATTGTTAAACCACGAACAGAATGAACGTGGTCCATTTGTAGCACCATCTGGAAGCACAAGTTTTTGTTTGTCTCAATAAACACTTATAAATTCCATTGTTTAGATTGTTCACAATGTAAGGCGTAACCAATTTTTATATCTTAATACGCTTGCTGTACCAGTATCACAAAATTTGCAATTTTAAAAGAGTTTGTACGTATGGGATGTTTGAGATTCGATGCCTCTTCAGCTACTTATATAATTAAAAAACTAAATTCTACGGCACTTTGTATCTCAAACATCTTATACGGGCAGCGCTCACCGCCAACTTCTACTCATATGTGGCAAACCACGTAGGTCCAGGTCGAAGACAGCCCCCAGCGTACAGTGTGGCAGCACAAATGGCCCGGCTGCACCGACTGGGTCGGGCGCACTCGCACGAAGGAGTGACGCAAGGCTATCATTACCACACCGACCCGGATACCGACCACGGTAAGTCGCCAGGAGCTTCTTAACTTGCACTTTTGTACTGCAATGCGCTCAATTGCTGCTGTTTGCACAGGTGATGAGATGCACTTGACACAGACTGCATCGAGTCAGGGTGACGTAGACTCCGTCATAGTCATGGTTTGACCAGTTTAACTTGACGTTGACTAAGACTGACTGTGAAACCCCACCAGATCTAAGTATATACGATTGAGTTTCCTTTTATCGATTTAACCCTACTAAACGTTGTACATAAAGGGAAATAGAAGTTTGTGGTTGGATTTATGGTCCTTTTTGAGGGAAACTGGGATATTGGGAAATCTGTTACATATTGAATGTAATGTAATATTGGAAAAGCATAAAAACGTCGTATTATAACCAATATTAAGTTGAAATTTTAACATACTGGGTTGAACTGAACCTTCAAGACATCAAATCAAAATTTTATTGTACTAAGTTGAACTTGTGTCCAAATTTGGAAAAAATATAAGAGAGTAATAAAACTTAAAATCTATATGGTGTGAGCCACATTAACCTGGAGCCCCATAACTACTTACATTAACCTGGAGCCCCATAACTACTTCTTCAGACTGCAACCCAACATACAGTTCCAAGAAGTAAGGGTCTTCAAGTTAATGTGGCCTTTAGTAACGCCGTTGTTGTGCTTAATTTTTGTAACATGACTTTACTTTATGCTCTATTTGTTTACCTAGCTAACTCAGTACACATGAAATTCTTTTAAAATTATCAACTCTTGGCTAGGCAGCCAGCAACTCAAGTGCTGAAAATCAACTTAAACAATATGCAGAAGAAAAGCCAGTTTATTAACACAGATTAACACGTATATTGTGCTTTAAACACACATAAATCAATGAAGAAAATCAGGGCTAACCCCTAGAATAAATGGTCATTCCTAAACACAACGGTGTTAACTAGGCATTATAATCAACATGCATTAGCTGGTGTCTACATACATTTGCAAGTCGAAGAATAGCAGAATAACTATCTGAAATACAGTTACATGCAAACAACATTAAAAATACGCCAAAATAACTATTTTGAATACTCGAAATCAGGCGTCGCGATTTCATGCATCAAGACACAACTTCGTAATTCGCCTACGTTTTTATTTGTCTATCAAGCGTATTCCATTATGATCACGTAATATTCACACACAGCCTGAAACGACCGCTTATCGCTCAAACTGCAATACTTTTCTGTATCAGGTTACCTTAAAATTGGGGCGTGAGAACTGCACATAGCCTGCAAACTGGATTGCGTCATCCGTCCTGGACGGCGCGATACATGAAAATTGCACACTAACACTGTGGGGAGTTTCTAACTTCTAGCTGTGGCGCCTCTTTGATGGCTCAGGCCACGGAACCGTAGAAATGTCACGGAACCCCTTGATGACTGTGCAATAGCATACTTACTCTGAACGCAAGAAAAAATGCTTTGGTGAAATATAAGAACGGGTTTGCTGCACAAACACTTTAGGTAGCAAATTTTGACTTCAGCCGCTTTTTATTTAATTTCGTCGCAGGTGAAATTCACTGGCAATCGCTCACGAACGTGCGCCCTCGGGCCGGGTACGCTGGTAACTGCCTATATTTCTTCTGAACACTGCTGAATTTTCGTTTATCACTGCACACATTAGGACCGTACTTGCGCACTTTAGCTATAATAGATTACGATGACTTGAAACTTGAATTAATTTTATTTTATTATTCTTTTTTGATCAATACACATTTCATACAAAAACTTTGTAGAACAAATTGGATGTGTAGAATTTAATGAAAATATTTTTAACTATGTCAAATTTAAAAAATGTTTAAATTTAATGGGGGTGTACGTATGGCAGAACTTCAAAAATGTTATTAAGAAGTAGGGTATGTTAAAATATACGTAATGTGGCCTTTAGTAACGCCGTTGTTGTGCTTAATTTTTGTAACATGACTTTACTTTATGCTCTATTTGTTTACCTAGCTAACTCAGTACACACGAAATTCTTTTAAAATTATCACAACTCTTGGCTAGGAAGCCAGCAAGTCAAGTGCTGAAATCAACTTAAACAATATGCAGAAGAAAAGCCAGTTTATTAACACAGATTAACACGTATATTGTCCTTTAAACACACATAAAACAATGAAGAAAATCAGGGCTAACCCCTAGAACAAATGGTCATTTTTAAACACAACGGTGTTAACTAAGCATTTTAATCAAAGCGCATTAGCTGGTGTCTACATACATTTGTAAGTTGAAGAATAGCAGAATAACTATCTGAAATACAGTTACATGTAAACAACATTAAAAATACGCCAAAATAACTATTTTTAATACTCGAAATCAGGCGTCGCGATTTCATGCATCAAGACACAACTTCGTAATTCGCCTACGTTTCTATTTGTCTATCAAGCGTATTCCATTATGGTGGTGAGGCACTAACACCCCATGAAGGAGCTTGGCCTGCAAGGCGGAAGGTTAGAGCTTCCGTATCCTCGCTCTCACACCCGGCTGTCGCGTGTCAAATTCATGACACGTGGTGATGTGGTGAGCACCACGCATTAGACAGCCGCATTATTACCCCTTGTTCTTTCGAACGCAGGTTCCCAATTATTTAAAGCGACTGGGTAGGCCGCCCGCCAGGCATCGATCTGGGATTTGAACTCCAGACTTCCGCGCCGCAGTCTGATGCTCTAACCATCAGAGCCACGCTGGCACGTATTCCATTATGGTCACGTAATATTCACACACAGCCTGAAGCGACCGCTTATCGCTTAAACTGCAATACTTTTCTGTATCAGGTTACCTTAAAATTGGGGCGTGAGAACTGCACATAGCCTGCAAACTGGATTGCGTCATCCGTCCTGGACGGCGCGATACATGAAAATTGCACACTAACACTGTGGGGAAGTTTCTAACTTCTAGCTGTGGCGTCTCTTTGATGGCTGAGGCCACGGAACCGTAGAAATGTCACGGTACCCCTTGATGACTGTGCAATAGCGTACTTACTCTGAACACAAGAAAAAAATGCTTTGGTGAAATATAAGAACGGCTTTGCTGCACAAACACTTTAGGTAGCAAATTTTGACTTCAGCCGCTTTTTATTTAATTTCGTCGCAGGCGAAATTCACTGGCAATCGCTCACGAACGTGCGCCCTCGGGCCGGGTACGCTGGTAACTGCCTAAATTTCTTTTGAACACTGCTGAATTTTCGTTTATCACTGCACACATTAAATAGGACCGTACTTGCGCACTTTTAGCTAAAATAGATTATGATGACTTGAAACTTTAATTTATTTTATTTTATTATTCTTTTTTGATCAATACACATTTCATACAAAAACTGTGTAGAACAAATTGGATGTGTAGAATTTAATGAAAATATTTGTAACTATGTCAAATTTAAAATTTTTTTAAATTTAATGGGGGTGTGTGTATGTCAGTACTTCAAAAATGTTATTAAGAAGTAGGGTATGTTAAAATGTACGTAATGTGGCCTTTAGTAACGCCGTTGTTGTGCTTAATTTTTGTTACATGACTTTACTTTATGCTCTATTTGTTTACCTAGCTAACTCAGTACACATGAAATTCTTTTAAAATTATCAACTCTTGGCTAGGCAGCCAGCAACTCAAGTGCTGAAATCAACTTAAACAATATGCACAAGAAAAGCCAGTTTATTAACACAGATTAACACGTATATTGTCCTTTAAACACACATAAAACAATGAAGAAAATCAGGGCTAACCTTTAGAATAAATGGTCATTCCTAAACACAACGGTGTTAACTAAGCATTATAATCAACACGCATTAGCTGGTGTCTACATACATTTGCAAGTCGGAGAATAGCAGAGTAACTATCTGAAATACAGTTATATGTAAACAACATTAAAAATACGCCAAAATAACTATTTTTAATACTCGAAATCAGGCGTCGCGATTTCATGCATCAAGACACAACTTCGTAATTCGCCTACGTTTTTATTTGTCTATCAAGCGTATTCCATTATGATCACGTAATATTCACACACAGCCTGAAGCGACCGTTTATCGCTCAAACTGCAATACTTTTCTGTATCAGGTTACCTTAAAATTGGGGCGTGAGAACTGCACATAGCCTGCAAACTGGATTGCATCATCCGTCCCGGACGGCGTGATACATGAAAATTGCACACTAACACTGTGGGGAGTTTCTAACTTCTAGCTGTGGCGCCTCTTTGATGGCTCAGGCCACGGAACCGTAGAAATGTCATGGAACCCCTTGATGACTGTGCAATAGCGTACTTACTCTGAACACGAGTAAAAGTATACTTTCGTGAAATGTAAGAACGGGTTTGCTGCAGCCACTTTTTATTTAATTTTGTCGCAGGCGAAATTCACTGGCAATCGCTCACGAACGTGCCCCCTCGGGCCGGGTACGCTGGTAACTGCCTACATTTCTTTTGAACACTGCTGAATTTTTGTTTATTACTGCACACATTAAATAGAACCGTACTTGCGCACTTTTAGCTATAATACATTACAATGACTTGAAATATTAATTAATTTTACTTTGTTATTCTTTTTTGATCAATACACATTTCATACAAAAACTTTGTAGAACAAATTGGATGTGTAGAATTTCATGAAAATATTTTAAACTATGTCAAATTTAAAAAATATTTAAATTTAATGGGGTGTGTGTATGTCAGTACTTCAAAAATGTTATTAAGAAGTAGGGTATGTTAAAATGTATGTAACCTTAAAATATGTAAAATTAGCAACTTTTCTCTTTCGACGTATTTTTGTATTTTTAACTTTTGTAATATTTATATAAGAAGGTTTTGGCAGAAGTTTGAAATTCCCGTTGAAATCTGTAAAAATATACAATTCAACCATGCATAAATAGAGCTTTATGGTTAGGTAGCAGATGCTAATTTTGGTACAAAGGGGGAGTTTGGAGTCATTCAAATAATAATGGGTGGAATTGTGAATATTCAAAACAACAGTTCCTATAGGAACATAGGAACTTCGCTAACGAGGTAAAGCTTTCAAGCTCTGCATCTTTATACATAAAAAAAGATACAATTACATTATGGGTATCTTGTAAACAATAAGAGATAGATATTCAGTTAAATAAGAGAAATGTGCAGCATCCTGAACTATTTTTGAAAATCATGAGAGTGTATTTTGCTTGGTTTCTGCTAGATAATCGAAAAGCCTAAATTTTGTATTTTTGTTTTTCTTAGGACATTTTTAAAAAGACGAATTCATATATGATTTTAGATTTTTATTAGTTTTTATAATCTCTTATATATTGACGCTAACTAACTCGGTAAGTTCTTTATTATGGTGGTGTCAAAATCCTCTTTGGTGTGCATTTTATTTCTCTTCAAAAAGTTAACGAATGAAAACAGATTTGTGCTTCAGTCATCTCAGTGGAGGAGGGATGGGTTTTTGGCTGTAAGAAATTATGGCTTGAAGGTACCTGAACAAATTCGAGTAATTGTTAAGCGACACCTGTTTCATTTGTCGGAAAATGATCCGGGTGCTCCTCAACACAACAGAGCAGGTTTTCTCCATTTTAGGAAGTAGTTCGGCTCCCAGAAATGACTTACCTTTACCTTGCCAGTATCTATTTTAAAGTTCGTATAACTGCATTCTGCTTCAGATATCGATTATAAAGTACAAATAATCCTAACAATTCTAGTTGCCTTATGACGTCACGTTGCTGTGGTGCGATTCCGCGGAAAAAGTATTGATAGCTTGATGACAGGTGCCCAATTCAGCACTCTCAGCAAGTATGTGCTCAAAACTTCGGTCTGCTTATGGTGGTTAATTTCGTAAATATGAGCAACATGGAACTGTATAATTCACAACATACATTACTTAATTTGACATAGCTTGGAATGTAGTAGTTTGGCTGATGGCAGAAAGTCTGGCTCTTGCGGGCTTGTGTAATGGAGCACTGATCTCTGCGAATGAAAGCCGAGGAATTGTAACTTTAAATTGATGTGATGTATTTTCAGTTCAACTTAGTAATTTGAAGTTTTCTCGTAGTATATGACATGTTCACTTATAATCTCATAAGAGCATTAATTCTTTCCGGTAATTTTTTAGAGCGCACAGAAACAATGGATTACGTTGTTCTGCAAGAAAATCGTAGCGACACGGCCATAAAAAGTAAAATTTAAATTTTATTCGAAAATAAAATATTAAGTGACAAGTTCTTAAATTGTTGGTGGCACTGTAAGTCTATGTCAAGTTCGAGGTTATCAGGTTAGGTTTTGCGTCAGTCTGTGTCAAAACTGACGCAAAACCTAACCTCGAATTTGACATAGACTTACAGTGCCAACAACATATCACCATATATATAATACACATATATTGCTGGTAGGGCCTGGAAACTTCAGAAAACATTACGGCGCCGACATAGTCTCACTTAGAGTATAACGCGTCTCGTGCGCATGCGTGGGAATTCGAACTCCGCCTTTAGAAGCGAATTTTAAACTTGACCATTTCCCATTGGGCGGACGACGCCGCCGCGCTTGCGCACAGCTCACCGTATACATGAAGGAGTTGGTTGTGTGTCTCACTTCATCGGTCAGTTTCCCACTCATAGCCGCTAGCAATATATATGCATATCACCAACAGTAAATGTCAAAAAATTATCGCCTGTTAATTTCAGTTAGGTTGGCCAACTTAAAAAAGATTATCAAGACATGTTTTTGTTGGCTTGGAAACGATACTAAAATAAATTTTTCTATTAGTTCTTAATTAGTGTCGTACGATTTTCAGCTTAATATTTAATAAGTAATAATGAAATGATGTATTTCTTATGCTTGTTCTACGTTTTTATAGAATATGACTGACATAACCTTGAAATTAAACCTGTACTGACTGTAACATCTAGAAATTTCTTAGGAATTCCATATAAACTATGATTTATGGTTATTTTAATATGTGCTTTTGCTTTTCTTCCCTGCTTAACACCACTTACAATTTTCTTAACTTTCCATTATTCTCATTAACAAGCTACAATTGATATTATTAGCATTAAACTTGCAATGCTTAATAAAGCACAGATACTTATATATCTACTTAACTTTTCCTTAACACTTTAATTTTCTAGTTAATTTTGTATGACGTACTAAAAACATAAAATTGAGTTGATACGCCCTACAGTTTACTTGCAGTGAAGTTTTAGGAGATCCACACTTTTCAGTCTTGTAGCATTCTATGTACCGTTTACCTGTATTTTCTCTTATTATTGCTATGTACATTTTAATATATAATTAATTTCCTTTGTACTTTTCTAGATGATGAAGAAACTCAAGTATCCGCAGTGTGAAAGCCTCTCCAAGTATTTTGTGTGAATTCGATGGTCTTATTATTACTGCATATCTACCTGTGTACGTCTTTTTAATACTCATATCTCGATGTGTACACATGTTGTGTTCCGTGTGAACTGTAAACGGGGTACTCGGGCAAGCATTTGTTTTCCGAGCGTGCTTCATTGTTATTATTATTATAAGTGTCTTCTTTTGCATGGTTCAAATCTACTGTTACGTTGAGTGAGAGGCGGGAAACAAATGCTTGTCTGCTGCTGAGCGAGTACCTGATTTTACTGTCGATTTTTGTATTAATATTGGGCTGTTTTGGTGTCGTGCAACACCATTGGCTACACTATTTATTGTGAAGAACTGGTCTTAATTGTATAGACGAGTTAATTAGTTGAACGGTTTATTTAAGTAGTTTATACTTTGATGATTCGATAAATTTTTTATCATGAGTGCACTGTAAATATTAAATACTATTTAGTCTAGGTTACGTTTTCCTTATGTCGACGTTTTCGTTCAAATTTTACGGTTCAATCTGGATACGGGTGTAGCTCGTTCGCAATATTTTAAACGTTTTTATATTTAAAGTCATTCCAAATGCTGTAAATTTTCATATTATACATCGTAACTCAATGTAAGTACAACTTTTCCAGTGTGTGTTCTCATGTGCAAATCTTGCAGCTGGGCATCCGTGTTTACTCGATCATTCCAGCAGTTTCGTTTGTTTGTTTTACTCAGATCAGCGTATTAATCCAATCGGCAATGTGATTTAATTTATTCTCCGATTTATTCGAACAGACCACATACTTGTCTCCCAAGTTTAGTTGCAATGTATTAGGTTTTGTGATCCAACTAGTCGCTCAACGTTTGGGGAAGGCACAGTGTTCGCCACGTTTCAGTACAAATTATTTTTGTATTGTGGTAGCACTAGGTAGGGGAGGACGATGCTGAAGGACAGATGTATAGTAGAAACGTAGCGAGTATTTGCCTTTCTTAAGCGATTTGATATTATCAATATTAGTAGTATATATTGCTATGTGTAATAATATATTTTTGAAATAGGTGTAATATCTGTATATTAGTGTACAAAATACTTTGATCTACTTAATAAATATGTCACTGAATATTGATACGTTTTTTTATTCTTGAGTTCATGCAGTAGTAAATCTAAAAAAACTTATAAGTACATTGAAGAAGCTGACAAGAGGTGAGCGAACTCAAAATAAATTGTTGCAGATGTTGTTCGAAGCATTCTGCACAATGAAATAACCAATCTCATTTTTTGGACTGTGTTTGTAAAAGAGTAATTTCTGGAGTAACTAAACTTGTACATATTGCTCTTGATAGATGCATTGGTTGGACAAGTATACGATGGAGCCAATGTTACGAGTGGTGCGTAATACTATTAGCCAAGAAAATTTGCAAATTTTTGCATCATATGTTCATTGTCCACCCCATTAATTGAATATAAAAGAAAAGTGTGCTTCTTGTAATGGGTACGATTCACCAAATATTGCTTTTGTGTCGATTATAGTTTTATAGTCAAGTCATGTGTGGGTGCGTTTAGCACGGTGGCTTTGAATCGTGCGCCGGCCGGACTTCGGTGGTCCAGAAGACAAGGGTGAAGGGCAGAAGCTGGCATCCGTTATGAGGTGTGAGCGTTATTTTTTCACTTTGTGCGGTCCTTCATTTTGACATGGGAAACAAAACAAGTGTGAAAAAGTGGAGAAATTAGAGCAGTGACGATAGCTCATTTTGGTCCAAGCATCTAATTGACAACAAAATCAGAAGGTTGTCTGCAAAGAGGCCAAGGGTGAACGCGTCCGCCAAATTCACATATGTTTCTGCCATCATCGACCAAAGTCGGTCATTTGAATCCCAGCAACATCACCCTGGACGTGGTAAATGGACAATACCAATGGTTAGTGCCTATATTTTAAAAATTGATATAGCATAAAAGTAGATTACTAACCCTTAATTAAGTAGATTAGTGTAATTTCAGCTAATGATTAGGGAATTAGGGTTGATTACGTTTCGTTTATATGCGATAATTGGTGCATTTGACACATTTTTAAGCGTAATTAAAGACTTTTTCTACGGCTGCTCTAAAACAAAACAGTTCTAAGTTTGAAAATATTACATTTCACAAAACGTGCGGCATCGATGTCACACACTGAAATCCAGGCGTATATTTGAAATCTAGACGGCGGCTTGTAGTTGCAGAAGAAGTATAGTCTACAACACGTGTGAAAAGCACTTTTCACACTTGTGGGGCTTTATGACACTTGCCTGCAGCTCATGGTTGCCAAACTCCCCCATTTGTGTGAAAAGTGCTATTTTCAACACTAGTTGTACAATATACTATTTATTTATTACTGACTCCGTTCACGTGAATTGCTCTGAGTGTGGTCTCAAATGCTGAAAGTGAGGTAGCAGCCGAGGTAGTTTTATAATAAAATAATGGTGAGGCACCAACACCCCATGAAGGAGCTTGGCCTGCAAGGCGGAAGGTCAGAGCTTCCGTATCCTCACTCTCACACTCGGCTATCGCGTGTCAAATTCATGACACATGGTGATGTGGTGAGCATCACGCATTAGACAACCGCATTATTAGCTCTTATTCTTTCGAACGCAGGTCCCCAATTATTTAAAGCGACTGGGTAGGCCGCCTGCCACGCATCGATCTGAGATTTGAGCTCTAGACTTCCGTACCGCAGTCCGATGCTCTAACCACTGAGCTAGGCTGCCGCTGTAGTTTTATAAACAAAGTTAACAAAACAAGTAGACACTCATGCCAAATGTTGAAACGTGTCTAGACTGCCTCGGACAGTGACTAGGGGGTATTTCTAAGCTTGACTACCAGATGGCAGAACAAAATTCTACCAATTAAGGTCACTAGATTAATACACTAAGTGTTAGGTACCGCCATTCCATTCCTTGTGGGAAAATTGTGAGATAAAGATAAGAAATACAAATTTCCCAAGTGCAATAGGGAAGACACTAGTTTTTGGGGATTTTCTTTTTGGTGTAATGGCACTGCTGTAAAGTGAAATTATTGATAGATTGTGTTTTTATCCCCTGTTGGAAAAAATTGTGTGACAATAATATATATAAAAAATCACTAATGGCGGTACCTTACACTTGTGTTCATCTAGTGACCTTACTACCAATCAGAGCCAGTTACTGGCTCTGCTACCAATCATGATGTGGTAAAGTAGTGGCGCCATCTGTTAGTACTATCGAAAAGTACCTCCCAGGAGTCGTTCAAGGTCATTCAAATCGCTATTTTGACATCAAAGGAACCGACAGTGGTCTTTACTTGTTTGATTTATGTACGCTGCTAAAACCATATACATTATATTAAATTAAATAATAAAATCAGGTAGCTTAAAAAAGCCACCACTGCACTCTGTACAAACCCTAAAATTCTGGAAACTGTCTAAAAATATTATACTTTTTTTGCGGATTCTCCACGACGTCAATGGGAATTGCTAAAGGTGATGTGAATTCATGAAATCGAAGAGAATCAACTCGAACTATTACCTAAGAAAGAAAAAGGTTTCAGTCTTAGTGGCTAATTGGGCAGTAGATGTCCTGCTCAAGCGAAGACTACCTGTGCACTGGTTCAAACTTTCAAATCGGTGGGCCTCTGCAGCATATATATTCTATGTTGTTAAAAAAACTGGTGAAATAAACTAACTTATTTTCAGATACAATTATTGTAAAGATAATTTGGAAACTACTTGGAAAGCCCATGTGCTAAAAGTGAAGTGAGGTTATAAAACTACAACTTCGAACTGGAAGTGAAGTTGTAAAGTTATTCTAGTTGCTTCTTGCGTCATAGGTAAAGTGTTTTTGAAATAATTAAAGCGTTATGTAATGAATACAGTCAGATGTGTAGCATTAATAATTACATTTCGTAACTGACCCTGACTACTGTCATTCGCAAACATTCGCCCGCGCGGCGTGGCCTACTGTTTATTATGACATAAATTAGAAGTGTCGTAGATGCAAACCTTTGTTAAATCGATATTTATTGATTAATAACAGTAAAATTAAGGTCGTAGATAAAATATTGTATGCAACACGTGCTAAAAGTCTATGTCTCGTGCATAAACATCGACTTTTAGCACTTGTTGCATAAATAGCTATTATAGTGTCTATTGTAACTTGGCTAACGATTAGAAGATTACGGCTATTTAGTTTTTTATAATCTGAATATTACGAAAGATTGAACAAAATCAGCAGATACAGTTACAAAGGAATCCTATATTTAAAGGCTTAAAAGCTGTAGAACAGCTGTTAATATTTCTTTTAGCTGTTGTAACCTTGTAACATATAAACTGGACTTTTATAGTGTCCTTGGTGTCAGTTTCAGTAAGCTAGAAGAGTATGGTTAATTCAGTATTTTCTTATTTGAATGTTGTTAAAAAACTGGTGAAACATAACTGGCGCAAAATGTTCAGACGAGTTGTACAGTACATCATAAATAATTAGGACCACATGACCAGTAACATTTGGGGATGTAGTGAATTTAATATTCTAATGTTCGAATTAGGTGGAAGAGCAGCTCACTGCTTTTGCTTTGAGCCGAATTTCGCCCTGTACTTATATATTTCTTTTTTTGGGTTTATAAACATGAATATAAATAACTTTTCTCTGTGCAAATAAAGACAATATTATTATTATTATTCTAATGTTGCCCGCAAGCACCAATTTAAAATTTTTGTAGCAATGCCGTGGTGATATAGCCGATTCTCTTGTGTAAATTTTATAATTTATGAGACTTGTTTGTTTTTGGAAATTGAATTTTTATTATTTTCTATAAAAATAAGCTTCTTACAATATGTTAAATTTTTTTGAACAATTGTGTTATTTCATATAACTCCTAGCATTGTTGACAAATCAAATAAGTTGCACTTATGACACGTGACTGGTTTTCGTAGAAATTATAAAAAATTGCATGTTTTAAGTAAATTCTACAACACAATTCATGTGCTAAGTCACTTCATAAAGCAAGAGAGTTTTTTAAAATTAATGTTCTGATCTTGCATTGTAATGTAGGTACTATCTATAGCACACCACTGCTACTATGTTTCTAAACATTGTTGCCAACAGTGTTACATGGGTTGCCTATTTATGTGGTTATGTAGTCTCTAATGTTTTTCGATGTCTTTGTAGTACAGGGTCCGGCAGAATGACGTATCCATTTTCAAAGTTAATTCATTTCATAATATAATGCGATATAAATTCAAATCAAGTTACCATGCTTTTGCGATAAATGGAAATTTAAGAAAGTTGTCAAAGTGTTTGCGAGAAATGTCAGTTTAGCTGTGAATATAGAGCTTTGGTCAAATATTCAAGGTTCTTTTGCGGTTGAAGCTTATTTTAAAAATAACAATTCTGTTGTAACCACCCAGCGTTTATTTCGTCGTTACTTTCATTTAAATCCACGAGATGCAGTTTCTAGTCGAATAACAATTAAAAAGTGGGTACACAAGTTTCGCACTACTGCCTCATGTGTCAAAGAAAAGGCAAAAGGAACAAACTTGTTCTGTACGCATACTTGAAAATGCTTAAAGGGTAAAAGCAGCTTCAAGAGTGCCAGCAGCGAGAAGGAGGTCACTTGACTGATGTAATGTTTAAAAAATTTAATTTCCGTGTTTCTTGAAGAACCTTTTGTTTGATTTTTGAATAAAAATTTAGCTGTTAACAAAAACAACTTAATTTAAAATGGATACTTCATTCTGCCGGACCTTGTATAATATGGAAAGTCATATTCAAACCTCAAACGCTGTAGAGCAATTTTTTGTATTTTTCTTGTTTTTAAACGATGTATCTTATCATGATTTTGCTGTCAACTTCACCAATACGTAGATTACGGTTAATTTTGAATTTTTGTTTGATATTGAATGTTGTAAGAGGCAAACCTAACAACTTATGAAAAATCAATTAATTATAAAAAAATACAACACTCGAGCTACAAATGTTGAACGTAAAACGTATGTTAGGACGAAAAATAGTAACAACGAAACTGTTGATGTCATATATTGTAAATAATTAAAAGATTTATCGCTGACTTCATAATTTGCCGTTTTCTCACTCCTGCATTTTGCTTCCTTACCATTTCCTAATATCAGAACTAAACTGTTGAAAACGAAAAATTGACCTCTGAATTAAATGGTATTGGATTAACTTACTTACTTTTCCCCATCCCTTAACACGATCAATGCCTACAACGCAAGGTAGCTATGCGTTGACTGAGTAGTCATGCTAAGTGCTTTGTGCACATTGATTTAATTGATATAGATTTTTAACAGTTCTTTTGCATTTTGATTTTTCTCTAATCCAATATGAAGTGGCATATTTTAAGTGTTATATTTAACTCAAAATTTATTTTTTGTCTTTTTTGTATTAACGACGGCATACAGATCAGAGGGAAGCACCAACGGTAAATTTTGCTAAAGATCAACGAGGGCAATGAATGTCCTATACTCACAAACTTACAGCGGAGTATTTGTGAGATCTGTCTTTTTACAATCATTTACATCATTCTGCTCAAGCTATTTATCAATGTAAATTACTCAATTTTGACTATATTAAAATTCATAATTCGTTTTCGCTTACAGTGCAATTTTATTGCTACTTATAGAAAAAATTAACAAACTGTAACTGATATTTTGAGATTCCGTACTTATTTAGCCGTCATAATTACAACTGCCTTGGAAACTAAAGTTCCCACATTGAAGTTTAATTGTGAAAATAGCAATGTTGTTAAGTTCAGCGGATCATTATCAATGAAGAATTACTGAAATTCCGCTACACACAGAAGTTTTTCTAATAAAATGTCCAATACTAAAAATTTTTTGCTCATAGAAAAATTATTAGAATAGCACGTTTTTCCTAAGGAATTCATTGTGGTGGTAGAAAAGTGGTATTTTATTGTTGTAATAAAAATCTGGTGTGATACACGCACACAACTTCCTTTTACAGTGATCTTATAATTAGTAAAACATTTGATTTTTAATTTTTAAGCATTTGTCAAAAATTACAAATTCTACAGAAACGGTACAAAATAGAGCGTTAGCTCAAGAAACAAATTGTCTCTAAAATTTTAAGCTGAATTCAAAAATGTAATAATATACCGGGTGTACAAAATTAGAAAAAACAAAAGAAACCCATTTTAGAGGTATTCAACTGGAAAATCACCTATCTCACATCAATACATATTAAAAATGTAAAGTTTGAAAAAAATCGTTACTGCCGTTTTTGAAAAAATCGAAAAAAACTGAAAAATCACAAGAGTAAACACCTACTTCCGGTTACGCAATTTTCTTCAAAAGCTTGCTGTCGCATCTACATATCATACAAAACTTATATATGAAGTTTCAACGCCATACCTCTTTTCATTTTTAAGATATTCTGTTCACAGACAGACATACAGACAGACACACAAACAGACAGACAGACAGACCAATGAAAAAAAAAATGTTTTTGGGGTTCAGGCGACTCTAAAACGTTAAGATCTGTTGAAAACTCAATTTCAAATTATCGTAAAAAGGAAGTAAAAAATCATTTACTTAAAGAAATTACTGTTTTTTGACAATTAAACTTCAATTTTGTTTTTTAAAGCAGTAGTGCTTATGACGGCTAACTAAATACGGAATTTCCAGGATATCAAGCCAAAATTAAATAATTTACATCTATAAATAACTTAAGTTAATTTGTATTTCTCTATACTCTGTATTTCGGACACACTGTACAGCATACACGAATAAACAGTCCAAGAAAAAATTTCCAAGCAAATAAATTTGTTGGTTTGGCTCCAATTTAAATGAGATTGGAAAATATGGCGAATGTAATGTGTGAGAAATATTAATCTTCTAAAGCCCTGACTCCATAACTGTTACACGTTGTGCATTCTAAAAAATTCAAAGATACTACGAAACTTCTTTTGGCATACGTTTTTAAAAACTAAACTAAAGTTACATAGTTTGGTAAAAAATAATTTATTTGTGAGCCTTAATTGAGGCTACTTGTAAATTCCAATATTTTTCAATTAAGAAACTTTCGTAGTTTCGCACAATAGATGTTAGCAGATGTCAGCTTGAACTATTCGACATGTGTATTGAAGGTAAGTAAGAAATAGATCATTCAGTAGTGATATCCTTTAGAAATCTTTTGTAATTCGTGTAAAACTGCATGATCTAAGGAGTTATGACTATAAGTAGATAATATTTAGGATTTTTAAGGTTAGACATTTTTTAAAATTAGGTTTTTATTGCAAAGTTTTTAAAATATAAAATTTAAATTAGGGTTTTATAATCACAACCATTATGCTTTTCATTTCAAAAAGTTAGAACTCATGTTTCCATGAAAGCATATAATATCTACATTGTTAATTCAGAAAAATTGACTTTTAGTTTGTAGTTTTAAGTTTGTAAAACGACTGTTTAATAACAAGTTTTCATTAGTTCACGTCGTCAGTAACGTGTCTAAAATTATTTCATTAGGTACGTCGCGAGTAGCAACGTGTTTTAAAATTTTTAACCGCGCAAATATACGACCGGTTGCTAGTGATCTTAATTTACATTTAAATATTTTTTTATATTAACTGTGTTTTCTAGATTTTATCGTAGATAAAATATTGTACGATACACATGCATAAAGCATCTTTAGTCACTTGTAGGGCTTAAAACACTCACTCACTCACGTTTTAACTCTGCTCCACTCGTGACTAAAGACAAGCTTTACGCACTTGTATCGTAAATACCTATAAAAGGTTAGTATGTATGTAAGATATTATTTTTGTATACTTTCAGTGTCAAATGACAATGGTAGTAACATTGTAGTGTTGTAGGATTAGAAAGCACTAAAAAAAATCACCAATTTATAATTTTGTAAATGGTAACTATTTAGCAATGTTTTGCAAGAGATTGGTAGTACTGAGGAATTCATACTTTTTGAAAGGGTATGCAACTGCTAATTTACAGTTTTTGGAAAATACTGGTTCTTTAATATCTTAATCTTAATAGTAATTCTCATTTCTCTTATGCCATGTAACAGTTACTCGCACTCAAATCGTAAATAAAGACAGATTTATAGAGACTAATGATAGAAACAGAATTGGCAAAATACATTTCACAAAATAAGTCACAGTTTTCTTTAAAGCATATGGCACCTTATCACAATTTACTTAGCACTCATGCTGTAAGTATTTCAACTGGTTTGACAGTTTAATTCTTTCAATGAGTCTATAAGACAGTTATAAACTGTCCCTGACCCTTTTTCCATCAGAATTTGTCCAATTTAAAAATAGGGCTCCAACAATTTGCATTGCGTTTCCCTATTTTTAAACGCACTGGAGCAACCAGACAATGATCTACAAATGTATCTGTGAAACACCTACCAGTGGACTGAAATGGTCCAGAAATAACTTCAGAAACGTGTGGGAGTCGCCCAAAGTTGCAATGCTTTCAATTTGGAATTCTTGGGCATCCGTGGTGGTATTTTTGTTTTATTTTAATTTTGGTCAGGATTTTTGTGAAATGCGACGAGTTAAAAATTGAAGTACGGCACGATATCTAAGAGTAGAAATGGAATGCGTGTCGGAAATTATACATATTTAAAAACATTTGAAGAAAAGTAGGATTTGCGTTGCTTAGACAAATGCAAGATTATTTTGTGTAATTTTCGTCATTACTTAGCTTAAAAAATAATTTCTTAACATGTTAAAGGCATCATTTTGTGAGAATATAATTCTGAATACAGTTTGCATTGTGATTAAACTTAAAATAGTCAGTAAAACATAGCAACTGAAACCGTAAGGTGAATTAATAAATCTATAGTAGGAGGCCGTTATCTATTTCTAGCCTCTTCCTTTTTTGTTCACTTTGGCGCCAATTTTAAAAGTAAGATCGGTTTCAATGATTTTTAACTGTAAATTCTCTTTACATCTTTTGATTTTTGTTAATATGGTGCTAAATTTCAATTTTGCTTTAGTCTTGTTTCTCAAATTCATTAATTTCTGAATTCAACACTTCACTCTTAAAACAGTATGAGCTCAGAAATAAACATAAATGATTTCGTTATTTAAAAAACCTTGTCATAATATAATTTCTTTAATTCGTAAGTCACTTTTGGTTTGAACACTTTACTCAAGACCGTGGGCACACAAAATCGTCATTCAAAGTTTCTTTTGCAAAATACATAAAATCAAAAACGTTACCTATTTATTTAAACAATTAACAGCAATAGCAACAGTTACATGCAAAGTGCAAATACAGAGGTAACATATCAGCACAACTGCAGAAACACCACCGCCGATTACTGGCACTCAACTGAGACCATTTGCAACTTTCAGACGGTCTATTTTTGTTCAGTAAATACTTATTCATATCTTGGCATCGAAGCATATTTTAAACACTTTGCACAGACTTTCTAATATGCTCATCCTTGTTTGCCGTGCGAATGCAGTGGCTCAATTTTTTTCACTGTTCATGAATTCTACAGCCATATGTCACTGGGTGTTCCTTCTTTAGCCTGTTTTGCAGTTACCTTGAAAATAGCCGAAATATGACTCATGAGTTGCCCTTGTGCCATGGATTCTGAGTCAGTAGGTAGGTACATACATAATTTGACATTGGCGGTTGATTTTTATTTTTTCAAGGGATAGATATAAAACGAAGGCTGGAACAATGAATTATTGTGAGCAACTTTCAACTAAAGTTAGCATAGAGCAGTAAAAATAAAGTGGTTGCTGCTATAAAAACGTATTTTTACTCCGAGTTATGCATAAAATAATAAGGACATTAATTGGGGTCAATAATTGGATTGCTTCTATGCTAACATCTAGGAGTTTGGACGGTTCAAAGGTAAACGTCCAATGAGGCATTTTTGCTAATCATTGTGTCTACAACTCATAAAGTAGGAAACTATGACACATTTTTATTTAATTATTTCTTGATGGCTACTTTCCAAACGTTGCATTTTTAAGATTTATACTATAAATGCGGAAGAGGCTAGAAAGGTGTAATGATTACTGTTTCAAAAATTATTTAAATTTTCTGCTGCCACCTTTCAGAACTGCGAAAAATATAATATACTTCTTTTAAATTAATTTATTTGTACGTTTTGGATCTTCTATGAAGTAAGAATTGTAATTGCGAAAGTTTAATAATTTATTGTGAACGCCTTGTAGCGTTTTCCTCCTGGATTAATCATCAGAGAAAACTATTGTTAACTGTATCCTAATAGTGAATGTCTCTAAACTCAGTACCGATTAAATGGACCGCAGAACTTTTTAAATAATACAGTGATAATTCTGCTTAGTAACTTCTCTTTCAACCCTTCATAAATTAAGTTTTCCAAGTCTCGATTCATTGGGCTGCAATACCCAGAGCTTTTAAAATAGTGTAATGATGATTCTTCTTCTTAGTAACTTTTTCTTCTTTCACCCTACATAGATTAAGGTCTCTAAGCTCAGTACCGATTCAATGAACTGCAACTCCCAGGGCTTTTTAAATAGTATAATGATGATTATGCTTATTAACTTCTTCTTTCACCCTTCATAAATTAAGGCTCTAAGCTCAGTCCTGATTTGGTTGATTGCAACACCCAGAGCTTTTTAAATAGTTTAATGATGATTCTGCTTAGTAGTATCTTCTTCTTCCACCCGTTATAGATTAAGGTGTCTAAGCTTAGTATCGACTCAATGGAGTGCAACACCTAGAGCTTTTTAAATAATATAATGATGATTCTGCTTAGTAACTTCTTCTTCTTCTACCCTGCATAGATTAAGGTTTTTACTCTCAGTCCCTATTCAATGGACTGCAACCCTCAGAGATTTTTAAATTCTTTAACCCTTCATATGTTAAGGTCTCCAAACTCAGTCCCGATTCAATGGATTGCAATACCCAGAGCTTTAAAAATAATGTATGTTCTTCTTAGTAACTTTTCTTCTTTCACGCTTCATAGATTAAGGTCTCTAAGCTCAGTCCTGAATCAATTGATTGCAACACCCAGAGCTTTTAAAATAGTATAATGATGATTCTGCTTAGTAGCTTCTTCTTCTTCCACTCTTCATAGAGTTAAGTCTCTAAGTGCAGTACCGGTTTAATTATCTGCAATACCCAGAGCTTTTTAATTAGTATAATGATGATTCTGCTTTGTAACTTTCTTCTTCCACCCTTCATAGATTAAGGTCTCTAAGATGTAATGATGATTCTGCTATTAACTTCTTTTTTTTCTACTCTTCATAAATTGTGGTTCAAATTCAATAGACTGCAAAACCCAGAGTTTTCAAAATAGTGTAGTGATGATTCTTCTTCTTAGTAACTTTTTCTTCTTTTACCTTTCATACATTAGGGTCTCTAAGCTCAGTACCGATTCAATGAATTGCAACACCCAGAGCTCTTTAAATAGTATAATGATGATTATGCTTAGTAACTTCTTCTTCCACCCTTCCAACACGAAGGTCTCTAAACTCAGTCCTGATTCAAATGACTGCAGCACCCAGAGCTTTCTAAATAGTATAATCATGATTCTGCTTAGTAACTTCTACCCTTTATAGATTAAGGTGTCTAAGCTTAGTCTCGACTCAATGGTGTGCAAGACCTAGAGCTTTTTAAATAATATAATTATGATTCTGCTTAGTAACTTCTTCTTCTTCTACCCCTCATAAATTAAACTCTGTAAGCTCAGTCCTGATCTAATTAACTGCAGCACTTTAATATATTATAGTGATAATTCGGCTTAGTAACTCTTTTTCTTCCACCCTACATAGATTAAGATTTCTACTCTCAGTCCCAATTCAATGGACTGAAAAACTCAGTGCTTTTTAAATTCATGATGATTTCACTTAGTAACTTCTTCGACCCTTCATATTTTAAGATCTTCAAACTCAGTCCCGATATGCAATACCCATAGCTTTAAAAATAATGTAATGATGATTCTTCTTAATAACTTTTTCTTCTTTCACTCTTCATAGATTAAGGTCTCTAAGCTCAGTCTTGATTCAATTGACGGTAACACCCAGAGGTTTTTTCACCCTTCATAGATTAAGGTCTCTAAGCTCAGTACCGATTCAATGGACTGCAACTTCCAGAGCTTTATAAATAGTATAGTGATGATTATGCTTAGTCTTGATTCAATTGAGTGCAACACTCAGAGCTTTCTAAATAGTATAATGATGATTCTGCTTAGTAACTTTTTCTTTTTCTACCCCTCATAAATTAAAGACTGTAAGCTCAGTCTTGATTTAATTGACTGCAACTTCTAGAGCTTTTTAAATAGTATAATGATGATTTTGCTTGGTAACTTCTTTGTCCAACCTTCATAAATTAAGGTCTCTAAGCTCAGTCCTGATTCAATTGATTTCAACACCCAGAGTTTTTTAAATAGTATAATGATGATTCTGCTTTGTAAGTAACTTCTGTTTCTTTCACTTTTCATAGATTAAGGTCTTTATGCACAGTAATGAATCAATGGAGTGAAACACCCAGAGCTTTTTAAATATTATAAAGATGATTCTGCTTAGTAAATTCTTCTTTTTACGTCTTTTATAGATTAAGTCTCTATGTTCAGTCACGATTCAATTGACTGCAGCACACAGAGTTTTTTAAATTCATGATGATTTCACTTAGTGACTCCTTCAACCCTTAATATTTTAAGGTTTCTAAGCTCAACACCGATTCAATGAACTGCAACTTTCAGAGCTTTTTAAATAGTACAATGATGATTTTGCTTAGTAACTCCTTTTTCCACCCTCCATAAATTAAGGTTTCTAAGCTAAGTCCTGATTCAATTGACTTCAACACCCAGAGTTTTTCAAATAGTATAATCATCATTTTTCTTTCATCCTTCGTAGATTTAGGTCTCTAAGTGCAGTACCGGTTCAATGGACTGCAACACCCAGACCTTTTTAATTAGTGTAATGATGATCTTGCTTTGTAAGTAACTTCTTTTTCTTTCACTTTTCATAGATTAAGGTCTTTATGCACAGTAATGAATCAATGGAGTGAAACACCCAGAGGTTTCTAAATAGTATAAAGATGACTCTGCTTAGTAAATTATTCTTCTTTCGCCTTTTATAGATTAAGTCTCTATGCTCAGTCACGATTCGATGGACTGCAGCACACAGAGCTTTTTAAATTCATGATGATTTCACTTAGTAACTCCTTCAATCCTTAATATTTTAAGGTTTCTAAGCTCAGTACCGATTCAATGGACTGCAACTTCTATTGCTTTTTAAATAGTATAATTATGATTTTGCTTAGTAACTTCTTTTCCCACCCTTCATAAATTAAGGTCCCTACGCTCAGTTCTGATTCAATTGACTTCAACACCCAGAGTTTTTTAAATAGTATAATCATGATTCTGCTTAGCAGCTTGTTCTTCTTCCACCCTTCATAGATTTATGTGTCTAAGCACAGTACTGGTTCAATGGACTGCAACACCCAGACCTTTTTAATTAGTGTAATGATGATTCTGCTGTGTAACTTCGTTTTCTTCTACTTTTCATAAATTAAGGTCTTTATGCACAGTAATGAATTAATGGCTTGAAACACCCAGAGCTTTTTAAATAGTATAAAGAATACTCTGCTTAGTAAATTCTTCTTCTTTCGCCTTTTATAGATTAAGTCTCTATGCTCAGTCACGATTCGATGGACTGCAGCACACAGAGCTTTTTAAATTCATGATGATTTCACTTAGTAACTCCTTCAATCCTTAATATTTTAAGGTTTCTAAGCTCAGTACCGATTCAATGGACTGCAACTTCTATTGCTTTTTAAATAGTATAATTATGATTTTGCTTAGTAACTTCTTTTCCCACCCTTCATAAATTAAGGTCCCTACGCTCAGTTCTGATTCAATTGACTTCAACACCCAGAGTTTTTTAAATAGTATAATCATGATTCTGCTTAGCAGCTTGTTCTTCTTCCACCCTTCATAGATTTATGTGTCTAAGCACAGTACTGGTTCAATGGACTGCAACACCCAGACCTTTTTAATTAGTGTAATGATGATTCTGCTGTGTAACTTCGTTTTCTTCTACTTTTCATAAATTAAGGTCTTTATGCACAGTAATGAATTAATGGCTTGAAACACCCAGAGCTTTTTAAATAGTATAAAGAATACTCTGCTTAGTAAATTCTTCTTCTTTCGCCTTTTATAGATTAAGTCTCTATGCTCAGTCACGATTCAATGAACTGCAGCACACAGAACTTTTTAAATTCATGATGATTTCAGTTAGTAGCTCCTTCAATCCTTAATATTTTAAGGTTTCTAAGCTCAGTACCGATTGAATGGACTGCAACTTCCAGAGCTTTTTAAATA